>PVJI01009592.1:0-64681 GCA_004026765.1 Micronycteris hirsuta
TCTCTGAGCTTCCTGGACTTCCTGGAAGTCTATTTCCTATGCCAGCTTGGGGAAGTTCTCCTTCATTATTTGTTCAGATAAGTTTTCAATCCCTTGGTCTTCCTCTTCTCCTTCTGGCACACCTGTGACTCGGATGTTGGGACATTTAAGGATGTCCTGGAGGTTCCTAAGCCTCTCCTCATTTTTTTGAATTCTTGTTTCTTCATTCTTTTCTGGTTGGATGTTTTTTTCTTTCTGCTCATCCACTCTGTTGATTTGAGTCCCAGTTTCCTTCTCATCCCTATTGGTTCCCTGCAGATTTCCCTTCATTTCCTTTATATTATCCTTCATTTGTTCAAGTAATTGCGACAATTTTTCATCGAATTCTATGAGTATCCTCATTACCAGTGCTTTGAACTGTGCATCTGATAGGTTGGCTATCTCGTCATCACTTAGTTGTATTGTTTCTGGAGCTTTGATGTGTTCTTTCATTTGGGCCATTTTTTTTCTCGGTGCACCTGTTACTTTAAGGGGCGGAGCCTTAGGTGTTCACCAGGGCGGGTGAACTCATGTAGCTATTTTGTGACACTTTCTGTGGGGGCGGGGTAACTCTCATTGCTGTGTTGTGACAAGCCTGTGGGGCAGGTCTTGAGAGAACAATGGCGCTAGCTCCGCTCTCTGCACTGCTACACCCAAGCAAGTTGGGCCCCCCTGCGCTGGCTCTGGGTTGAGTGGGCAGGTATGCACAGTTCCAAGTCCCTGTGGGTCTCCCCTACGAACTCTCCTGTGAGGCCGGGAGTTCTTCCCGCTGCTGCCTCAGCCCCCTCAGGTGCCCTCAATTGGTGGTTTGAGGTCTTATTTCCCCGAGTTGGTGGGTTGCTGCACCAACTCCCCGCTTTTTCTCCCAGTTTACCTGCACACGAATGAGGGCCCGCCCGGTCCACCAACCTCGGCCCCGCTTGGTCCGGGTGGGCCAGGTGCTGGCTGCATTTTGGTCAGGCACGCCTGCCGCAGGTCTCTCCTGGAAGCTGCAGCACTGCCATTACCGCTCCACAAACTGCAGTCCTGCCCTGCGCTCACTGCCCGGCTTGCTGCGTGTTCTCTGCCCTGCTCCCCACACGCTTCCCGCCTGGCTCCGCCCCGCTTACCAGTCTGGATGAATGTGTCTTCTTTAACTCCTTGGTTGTTAGACTTCCACTCAGTTCGATTTTCTGTCAGATCTGGCTGGTTTTTTTTTATTTAAATTGCTGTTTTTCCTCTTTTGGTTGTGTGAGGAGGCACAGTATGTCTACCTACGCCTCCATCTTGCCGGAAGTCCAGGAACTGGTTTTAAATCAGACTTGGCATTATGTCTTGATAACCAGAGATTATAATTTTTTAACGTCCTCAACCAAGGACATTTTTATTGCTTTTTATAGAAAGGGAGAGAGGCAAGAAAACATTGACTGGTTGCCTCTCGTGCGTGCCCCAACCAGGGATCAAACCTGTGACCTTTTTTTGGTCTATGGAAAGACAGCTCTAACCAACTGAGCCACAATGGCCAGGACCAGAGATTGATTTTTAATGCTTACAATCAGTAGCTAAAACATAAAAGTATCCATGCCTTGCCTCACTAGAAAATAAAAGAGTCTCTGTAAACATTTTTCTGATAGCATGTTTTATTTTTTAGATTTATTTTTTATTGTTTATTCTAATCATCACACACTTTAAATTCTGAATTTAACTGAAGGAGAAAAGAGGTAATTTTAAAATACAGCACTTTTGATGATAGTTAAGTGCATATTACATACCAGGAGTAAACTTTGACCAAAACAGTGGGGCTCTAGCTAGACTCATGACAACACCAAAAATATCAAATTATGAGTGAAGTCCTAGTCGTTACAGTTAATTTTCACTTAGTATAAGGTGTTTTGCTCACCTAAGAATAGATATTCCCTGGAGTCTATCAAGGCCTTGCCATGGTTAATAGTGATCCATGATATAGTCAAGAGAATCATGAAAATCTATGATTTGATGGCTTAAATGAATAGTTTATGTGGGATTCTTCCATGAAACTACTCTGATCTTAGTTTGGTGATGAGTAAATTTTATAGAGCCATGAGTTTTATGGTGATCAACTAAGCAAACTAGTCAAATAGAAGTAATTTAAAGTTGAGTCACTTATTCATTATTGATGGTGGGTAAGAGGAATATAAAACACATGCCTTAGACTCCAGTGCTGTCCAATAGAACTTTCTATAGCAGTGATTTTCAACCTACTTTATTTCATGGTATGCATAAACTATACTAAAATTCTGCGGCACGCCAAAAGTATTTTTTGCCAATGTGAAAAAAAAAGTATAATTTTGATTCATTCACAGTGGATGGCTATTGTTGGCTGTTGCCATTTTTTAAATTTGACAATCTAAAGCACAAGTGGCAAACATAAGGCCCACAGGCTGAATCTGGCCCTCCACCTTGTTTTATCTGGCCCGGCACCTTGTTTGTACCTGGCGGCAACGCTGAGCTCTCACTTAACTGTTAAGGAGTAGTTACATTTATACAGTCCTAAATTACATTCAGCCCTTTGAAGGCAACCAGGAGGCTGATGTGGCCGCCAGTGAAAATGAGTTTGACACCCGTGATCTAAAGGGAAAGCAGTTGGTTCCCCTGACTAAATAGTCAGGTATTGCATGTTTTATTGCTATTGATTTTTAATTTTTATTTGTTGATTTTAGAGAGACTGAAGAAGGGAGATAGAAAAACATCCATTTGTTATTCCACTTATCCATGCATCCATTGGTTGATTCTTGCATGTGCCCCTTACTGGGAATCAAACATAGTCTTGGCATATCAGGATGATGGTCCAACCAATTGAGCCACCTGGCCACAGTTTTTTCTTGTTTTTAAATTTTTATCTATTGATTTTAAAGAAAGAGAGGAAGGTATTGCATGCTTTAAAAATTCTTGTGGCACACCAGTTGAAAATTGCTGCTCTGTAGACTAGAAATTGAGTCAATACTAGGGATCATAATAGGCAAAAATTGTTGAAAAATGAAAAAGGATTTTTTTGATGGATCATGATCAGAAGAAAAATCATGGAATGATGCTTGAAAGAGATCTAAAGGACCATAAAGGTTAAAAAGTAGGACTCTACAGAACTAAAATTTGAGGAATGGAAAGATTATTTTAAAAAATAATTAAGACTTTGTAACAAAATCCAAATTGTTTCCATGATTTCATCTTTTGACATTATGTTCGTTTCTCAGGCTTTATAGAGAATCATTTAAAGTACCTGGCTAAGTTAATATGTATAGGGCACAAATGGGTAGCTTGGACTTGGTGTGTGTTGCAGTGTTTTTAAAATTTTTATTTATACTGTAGTTGCCAACTAATCCATATGTATATAAACTGGACATAATTCATGTACATATGGGTTATATATACATACATATATCTTCCCTGAATATAAAAATCACTATATAAAGTTTTTTCTTGAAAAATCAGAAAATTAGTCATACCTTGCCACATTTCCACATGACATGAGTTCTGCATAGTGCCCGTACCTTCACCATTGAGGTCTTATACAAAAAAGGTGATTGCTCATATATTCCCTGCCTCATAGCATCATTATAATTCATTTTCTCTTAACATGTTTGAAAGACTCAAGGGATGGGGGCATGGTGTCAAAGATGAAGGCCTCAGTCTGGGTTTAATATCCTGGGCCAGCTCAAAACAAGCAGCTAGTGTTTTGAGCTCCAAGCCAACACTCTGGACCTTTAGTCATGTTTTCTTTCTCCAATAAAATAGAAAAGTTTTATTTCAAAGAGGAGTACAACTCTTATAACATACATGAAATCTATTTAGTTTTAATCTGGACTGGAAGTCAGGAAACATGGGTGCCATTTCTGTTTTATTCACTGGATGGCTGAGATGTCCTTATGTCCCTTATCATACCGGGAAAATACTGCTTTCGTTCATAGCAAGTTGGGGAGATGGAGTCTACCAAAAATGGAAATGCTGTTTGTAATTTAGTTTGAACATTGAAACTAATGTTTGTTTTTGTAGGCATTTTTTATGATTGTCTATAATCTGATCATTGCTCTATTGGTATGCAAAACAGCAGTAATCATTCTGCCTGTGCTGGTACTTTCAGCATAGACTTTACCACATTAATCAGTTCGGGAAAATCCATGTTCTGAAAGTGGCCACGGTCAGTGAATCTGTACAATTTGGCTTCCAACCTGTCAGCCACTTCTTGTTGTTCCTTCCAGGGAAGGAAAGGATCATCAGTGGAGCCAAACTGTACAATGTGAGAGCAGTTGGCCTTGATCTTCTTCCACTGCCAGGGGCGGTTGAAGTATCCTACGGGGAAAAATACATATAACCTATCAGTGCCTATGGGTAATTTTCATTCTAAACATTTAAAAATATCTAGTGAAGACCATAACAGAGACAGACAGAATCAGAACCTAAGTGGTTTTCAAATCTGTAGGGCTTGATACCATAGGTACTTGTGAAAGGGAAGTATATGGCTCCAATACTCAGGCCTCAAGGGTTCCAATCTAGACCATGGATTAGAAATGTTCTACACCCTCTCAAACTGCCAAGCTTATATCTAGATGGGTAGTAAACATTTTTCACATGCTATTACATTTTTTTAGCCTATCCAAAAGACAATGCTGTTTTAGAACGTGAACAACCAGCCCTGTGACTAGCGGAAGGACTTTTTCTGGAGTTTCTGCTTTCAGACTTACCACTTGCACGCTCATTTTCATCCCCCAAGTCTGACGTGTATGCAGACACTAATACAATGGCATATACTCGATGTGTTTCTGCATACCTGGAGAGAGAAATGATGTCAGCTAATATTTAATGTTACATCTGATCACCAAAAAGGCAGTTAACCACCTGAAAACTCATTTGGTTTAGTTTACAGGAAGCATGTGCTATGCTTTGAAGTTAAAATGAAGTTAAGAAAAATAGGAAACTGCCCAGTGGTTAATCACTTAACCATGGCTACTTGATGAGTTTCTGTTCATTTTTTCAAGGTAGTCTAAACCTCTTCTGCAGTCCTTTCTGAATAAACATAAAAAGTATAACCATTTTCTTTGATTTATGCATTAATCTACTTGTAATATACATCAACATGTAGATTTCCAGGCTTAGTCCCAGAGTAAGTATTCAGAAGTTTGGGATAGAGCATTTTAAGCCATGGCCCCTCCCCCAACCTAACTATATGTAAAGAAACACTATGCAATAGCAGAAATGTATCTCTTTTACCACGTACTCCACCTTGTCATTTCAGCCTGGCAAATAGGGAAGAAACCCTATTTGGAAGAAACAGGACATCAGATGGTGAAGAGTGGTATAGGTAATAAGGAGGATAATAAGGTATGAAGGGAATAGAAGCCAGTCGGGTGAGGTTGCTGTTTCATATAGAGTGACTAGAAGACCTCACTGAAATGCCCTGGCCATGTAGCTCAGTTGGTTGGAGCATCACCCTGATACACCAAGGTTGCGGGTTTGATTCCCATCAGGACACAAACAAGCGTCAACCAATGGATGCATAAATAGATGGAACAACAAAAATCAGTGTCTGCCTCTCACCAATAAATAAAAATTTAAACATTGAAAAAAAACAGGCCTCACTAAAAGGGGCCTAAAGAGGAGGAGAAAGCCATGCAACTATCTAGGGACAGAGAGTTCCAGGGAGAACAAGAACAAGTACGGACCTAAGGTAGATGTACACTTGGCACGTTAAGGAACTGCAATGAGGCCTGTAAACCAGCCTGGGGCTGTAAAGGTAGAGATGACATCAGTGCCACTTGGGAGCCTTGAAGGCTGAGGAGTTTTTCTGAAGGGGGATGGTGGGCTGCTGGGGTTGGAGCCACTTGTTTTAAAAATATCACTGTATCTCAGTAAAAGGAAAAAAAAATCCACTACCCAAACTAGAAAGGAATTAGGACAGATTATGTTACCACTTTTGAGGTCAACACTGTTCCCTCTACAGTGGAAACCAGATATACACAAAGTATTTCCCAAACAAGTTTGGTTGGAACCCACACAGGGGGTAATAATTCAACAAGGATCATACCTCATGGCTGCGATTGCCCCAGAACTGTGGCCTATGATAATGGTCTTCTCGTCACAGTGCAGCTCCGTCTCCATGAAGGGCAGCCAGATGCTCTCTCGGGCTGTAACTAAGATTCAGGGTAAAGAAAGAGTCTGTCACTTGATAGAGACAGCCTTAGTCTAATGCTGCCCACCTTTCTAATAGATGACTACTAAGTAGGTCACAACTTTTAAAATTTCAGGACCACAATGGGCGATGGGGCCATTTTAATATAGCCAAAGATTTGCATGTTGCTATTTGAAAAAAATCAAACCTGTAGTTTGGTATTATTTTTTACCATTTTCTTATAAGAAAATACTGAGGATATAATAAAAATAACTGACACTTTAAGCTTCCAACTTAAAATGACAGTATTGCCTCTCAAATTTATAGATCATTTCTTTTCAAAATGGGAACTCCTGAGGCAAATCATAGCCAAACTCAGAACAAAAGTGGCACTGTTATATTGTTAACTATTAGGATTTTACAGATGCTAGAAAGTTTTATCCTATCTCTGCCTCAATTGAAATATGCATAAATTTTGCCTGGAAATATTTATTGATTTATAGAAGGGAAAATTAAATTTTACCAAGTCCAAGTGCTTTTCTTGATCCTTACTAGAATTTTCTATAATATTTTTTCTTTGTATTCACCCTTCTTCCCAAGCTACTTGCTGTCATTCATTCTTAGGTATATACTCTCTTTGGCTGCTCTACTATGATATTCTTGTTTTCTACCAGAAAAATGCAAGATCAAAACCCAACAAGATGAGGCTATTTAAAAACACTTTTAATACTCACTTGGGTCAGGCATGTTTTTAGCCAAACACTGGAAACCAGGTATCTATGACATAAGGGGGGGGAAAGCTATAATAAACATGTTAATTATAACTAATACTTTGTTAATAAGATATGAGACACCATGCTGGCCAGGTAGCTCAGTTGGTTAGAGCATCTGATACACCAAAATTGTGGGTTCAATCCCTGGTCAGTGCACGTCAACCAATGAAGGCATAAATAAGTGGAACAATAAATCAATGTTTCTTGCTCTTGCTCTCTTGCTCCTTCCCCCCTCCCTCCCTTCCTCTCTCTCTAAATATCATTAAATAGCCCTAACTGATGTGGCTCAGTTGATTTGAGTGACAGCCTGCGAACTGAAAAAGGTCACTGGTTCAACTCCCGGTAAGAGCACATGCCTAGGTTGCGGACCAGGTCCCCAGTTGGGGACATGTGAGAGACAACTGATAGATGTTTCTCACATCGATGTTTCTATCCCTCCCTTTCTCTCTTCCCCTCTCTAAAAATAAATAAAATATTTAAAAAATAGAAATAAATAAATGAGACAATATGATCTTTATTCAATAAGTGTTTGTTTATGTTATGAAATGAAGTGGGTTAAACACTACAGGATTACATGAATGAATACACAATCCTGCTAATAAACTTCATCTGTAGTTCCATACTTAGCCAGCTCTGCATGTTTCCATATAGAAAGACCTGTATCTATATATAAGTTAAGACCTGGAGGGAAACAGACTGTGCGCCAGGAAGTAGGTAAAACGTGGTACAGAAACTTGGAGATCCCATCCCAGGAAGCGATCTTATTGTGTGGTTACAGAAGAGAGTTTTAAAAAAATCAAGATGCACAAGACAACCTACAGTAGAATATCATTTTTATAAAGCTCACGAAGAAGCCAAATTAAGCAATATGTTGTTTAAAGGATATATACATAGGCTGCAAACGTGTTTTAATTTTAAAAAGAGCAAATGAAAACAATTCAGAATGACGGAAATGGGATGGGTGGGGACACACAGATGGCTTCTATTGGTAATATACTAGGTTTTAGTTTAGCCATGGATTCTCAGGTATTGATTATATTAGTCATAATTTACATACGTGTTACATAAAGCCTTTGTATATATTAATATTACCTGTTGGATTTTTTTAAAAAATCTGAAACATGAAGAAAGCAGTAAAAGTTTTATGAGAAGCCCCAGATCTGAACCAGCAGCAGACACGGGGAGCAGGGGGAGGGGTGGACTCAGCTCTGTATTTTTAAGAGGTGGTGCTTTGTACTCTAAAGACTAAACCAAAGTCCTCTGGGCCGTTTTATCAAAGTTCGACCACTAATTTTAGACTTTAACACAGGGCGGCAGAGGACATACAGAGCTTGGACTTGGGGGAGAGTTGAGAGGCACACGTTCAAACTTCAATCCTACATCCCTTCCGTCCCCCCCCCAGCTCCAGCTAATTTCCCAGCACCGTGAGGCGTGTCTCTTACCTGTTCCAGTGCCTTCTTCACCCAGCCATACCAGCCGTGGGTGGCCACATCCCCGCCTCCGTTCCCGGGCACGATTACAGCCTTGCTAGGAGAAGCCATGAACGCAGAAGCACCAGAGTAGCTGGGTAGGGAGGAGTGAGTCGCTGGGGAGCCTGCACTGTGGCATTCTGGGAATCGTAGTTCTAGGGAGCCATAGGGCAGCTCATTCACTCTGGCCTTCCTTAGAGCACAGGACAGTTAAAATCAAACCTTGTGAGTTTCCATCGTATGTAAATCACCTTTCACTTGCCGCTCACTAGCGCCCGCATTTCCCGCCCCCGTCCCTGACCCTTAAGGTCAGACTGTGACAAGCCCAGAATGTGCTATCTCTTTACTAGAATTACTGATATTTCCATAGGAAAGTGTGCTTTTAGTTCCAAACATGCAGAACACAGCCCCATTTATTAGTTGAGGATTCCTGGAATTCATATTATTTTTCTTTCTAATTTCAAAATAGTTTTTAGTAAAATAGTCAATATTAGCCCTGATTGTTATTTTTGATTATTTTAAATGCCGTCCTTTAAAGGGTTTCACTGTTCGTGTAGAAGAGCACGTGGATAACATTAATACTTAAACTGATTTGGAGACAGGGAAAACTGAGATAGCAATGAAATGGTTTATTATAATGTGGCAGTCCTGAAATTTTAGGAACTGGTCGTGTCTTATATATTCAAAACTTATTGAATTGAGGTGGGCAGAGTTTGTGTTATAAATGGTAATGAGGAAAATACTTTTTATTCCTTGCCCCTCCCATGGATTTACTGTGTCATCACTTGCGTGTCAGCATCTGACACTGAGAAACACTCTTTAGCAGTTTATTTTTTGAACAGGCATGAGTAGGTGATCAATGATACACTGCCTCCCTCCCCACCACATTCTTTACCAAGAGCAAGACAATTTTTCCTCTTGACCCTTACACTCCAGATTTTCTTGAAAAGGTCAATGTTATTTAACTTTAAATGTAAACTTACTTACTTAAGAAAGAATGAACTATTGACACACAGAACTCCATGGATGAGTCTCAAAAGGATTATTGCTGAGTGGAAGATGCCAAACAAAAAAAAGAGTGGAGAGCCCGGCTGGTGTAGCTCAGTGGATTGAGCACGGGCTGGGAACCAGGCGGTCCCAGTTCGGTTCCCAGTAGGGGCACATGCCTGGGTTGCAGGCCAGGTCCCCAATGAGGACCATGTGAGAGGCAACCATACATTGCTCTCTCTCCCTTCCTTCTCCTCTCTCTAAAAATAAATAAATAAAATCTTTAAAAAAAAAGAGTGGAATATGATTGCATTTATTTAAAACTCTAAAAAAATACAAGGGGCACAAGAAAACACCATGGAGTGATACACCTTCATCATTTTGATTGGGGTGGTGAGTGTAAAAACTTAGCAAATCATACACTTTAAATTTGTAGAGCTTATTGAATGTCAATTATACCTCAATAAGCTGTTTAAAACTTAAAAATAAAACAGGTATTTAAGTAGCTAAGTGGTTTGCTTAGTGGTGTTTAGTTCAAGAAACAATGACAGGAACTGTAGGCTGGGGAAAAAAACCTAGCCTTCCTTAAGTTTTAAGGTTTTTCTTTCTTCTCACTCGTAGGGTGGTTATTTATCCTTTGAGAAAGAGAAAATTAAGGCAGTGGCCTCAACTCTCACCTTTCTCCAATTGTTTATATCAATAATGATTGCATTTATATAATTACACATAGTCCACCTTTTCTACTTTTTATCTCTATTATAAGCATTTTCTGAGCTTGTTATTATGAGAAATAGCTTGATTTGAAAACATTTTTATTAATTTTTTGAAATCTGAAAATGCACAATTTATATTTGGGACATGATTTGTTAATATTGAAAGAGCTATTCACAAGAACTTGCCATAGAAGTTATATTTTTCCTAATGGATTCAGCCACCCTTCTCTGAGGCCCTCCTTTTGAAAACAACCTTCCTCTGCCTGAACTTTTCTTTTCAGATCAGGATCTCTGCTGTAGGCAGTTTGTACTAACCCTTCAAATTCGCTGTCCAAGCATTCTCCCCTTCTACTTTTCCTTTTTTTTCGCATATTATTTTTTTTAACCACTTTTAGAAGAAAAGGAAAGCTTCTTCAGAGTCTTGAAGGACACACAGGAGTTAATTGGGAAAGGAAGAGAGGTGAAGTGGTTGTTCTTAGCAGAGAGGAGGAGTACAAATGGGCAGAGAGGCAAGACGCAGTACAGGTGGGCTAGGAAAGACAATCTGTTCAGTGCTATAGGAATGAAGAATGTAGATCATGGAGGCCCTTGAGTACAACAATAAGGGAACTCTATTCTTTGAGTTATGGTAAAACTATGTAGAGATTTAAGCAAGAGAATGTTAGAGTCAGATGTGTGATTTTGAAAATTCTGGCAACAAATGTGAGATCTGGGTTTGGCAAAATGTTGGTGGAGACATCATTTGGAAGGCTGTGGCAATAATCCAATGCGAGAGGATGAAGGGGTGCTCTCCCTTCCTGAAGTATGCCTTCGCTTTCCCTTCCCATCTTCTTTTCCCTTGGACCATTCCCATTCCCCTTCTCTCTAAGCTCCAAGGGCCCCCTTCTTTTGCCTTTGTAATTTGTTTCCTGAACCCACTTCTATGGCTCACTTCTTCTACCTCTATGGCTTTCTAAATACAATTTTGCTTATAGTTTGAGTTTTGATTCTGAATTCTATCTTAGCCAGAACTCAAGTACTAGGTTGCTGAGCCAAGGACTGGTTTGATGCCACCGGCCTAACACCTGGTGCCGTTTTTGTTCTTGCCACCAACATTACGGGGCCATTACTCAGATTATTAAAGAGGAGTGGGGGTTGGGGGAAAGAGGATGAGGGCCTGAACTAAGTAGATAGATGGAATTGAGAAATATTTAGAATAACAGATCAAGAGAGCCAAGTGATTCATTGCTAGTTTCAAGGGTAGGGGTGGGGATTAGAAATGTAGGGGTAAAATATAAATTTATTTAATATAAATTTTACATGACATGGGAAGCTTCATAAGGAAATGATGACCCAAAGAAACAGGTAAACCTAATTGTTTTTTATGCTAAGTTTGATGATGTGTGGAAAGTCATGGGGAAATGTGATAGGACAAAAGGATATGAACAGTGTAAGTAGTAAACTGGGGGAAACTTGGCAAGGCCTATTCATTCTGATTCATCTTTGGAGGGAAGAATGCTTCTTTACTCCTGGTAAAGGGAGGGAACTTTTAACATGAAGGACTTAGGATCTGCTTTGGGGAGAGAGGGGAGGTCAGAGAGTCCTTCCTTGAATCATTTTTCAAATTCCTTCAGGTTAAAATATTCAACATGCCACAGTGTCATATTTTGGTATTGTGTCCTGAGCTCTGTCACAGGAGGGGCCAAGGATAACTCTCTAGTTTGATGAGTAACTGGGAGAAGAATGGTATCTCCAAGTGAAACAGAAAGTATAAGAGACAGAAGATTAGTTTAGGGGCAAGGGGAAATATGAATTAAGTTTACGACATAATGAGATTGAGATAGCCAAGAATATCCAGAGATATCCAGTATGTTGTTGAATATATAAATATGATGTTAGAGGAGTACGATCCAGAAATAGAGATATAGATTACACATGTTGAATCATATTTCAGGAAAAGTATGGACGATTTTGAAATTGTCAAAAGAGAACTCTCTATGGAATGCTGGGCATTTTTAAAGGATTCTCTGGAGTCATCTGATCATAAGAGGTGTGTGACTTTGACTAAAAACTATTTTACAACTCTTCAGAGATTAACACATACTTGTACTATACTTTACATTAAGGAAAGATATAGATGTGTTTTTTTAAACCAAACATTAAAACATAATACGGCAAAGATCTGCTTTATTTGAACATAGATTGTTTCTGTATTAGATTAAAAAAATCCTTCTTATAGAAATTTTTAACACATTTAAAATATTAGAAGTTTAATTTCCTTATTTTCTTGGATTTTCAGAATAGCTGATTTATTTTTAGTGTGTATTTATCTCCATAAGCCAATCAGACAGAACTCCTTTAAGAATGTACTAACCTGATTTTCGTGTTAGACATTAACTTACAGAAAGTGGATAATAATACAAATGATAATAATGTAAATGACTCCTGTCCATGGTAATGAAGATGAATTTTGTGTGGTATAGAATATGTCTCTATAGATTAAATTTTTCTTTGAACCAATTTGAACATCCTTACTGGTTCTCTTATTAATGCATGAGGTATATAGAATCTTTGATACAGTCTCATCTTACATTTATATAAGGGCTATAATTTTACCTTTTTGAAACTTTCTTTAGCAATTTTGAAGGTTTGACTGACATCCCAGTGGATTCACCTGACAAAACCAGGGAAATCATGTTGCTCAAAAACATGAAATCATGCGAGTACATTCTTAAAGGAGTTCTGTCTGATTGGCTTATGGAGGTAAATACACACATAAATCACCTATTCTGAAAATTTCAGGGAAATAAAAAAATTAAACTTCTAATACTTTAAATGTGTTAGATTAAAAATATCCTTCTTGCAGAAATTTCTAATACAGAAACAATCTATGTTTAAATAATCAAAGCAGATCTTTACCATAGTATATTTTAATATTTGTTTTATAAAAACACATCTGTATCTTTCCTAAATGTATAGTACAAGTATGCATTTTATTTGAACTTGGTTCCTTACTGACAGAATAATTAATTTGAATTTCCTAAATTTACACAAGTGTAATGATCAAATGACCTAACGTTACTCTTACATAAAGTTTTAGGAACATGAAAAATGTAAATTTACTCAACAAAACTGAATAATTATTCAGACAAACTTTTTTTAAAACCCTGACCTGAGGATACCCTTTCATTACTTTTAGAAAGAGAGAGGGAGAAACATCCAGAGATTGTATGTACCCAGACCAGGGATCCAACTGGAGGCCTAGGTATATGACCTGATGGGGAATCAAACCTGCAACCTTTTGGTCAAGGGATGACGCTCCAATCAACTGAACCACACCAGTCAGGTCCTGACAAGCTTTTTATATAAACAGTAATTGTTTCATAGTACATCGACTTAAATGAACTTCTATGATTTGTAATTTAAATCTCTGTACTAATACTAAATTGAGCTAATCAATTGTTATTCTCAGATGTCTAGAGAAGTTCTAAACATAATTTTAAGTTTGTATAGTTTTGCTTATTTTTATATGCTACAGAGAGACTATATCTCTGGGTCAGATTAGTAAATAATCTCATTTTTGCCACTTATAAAAAGTTGTAAAGTCGAGTCCCTGGTCAACATGGAGGTGTAGGTAGACATGCTTTGCCTCCTCACACAACCATAAGAAGGATCACAGCTAACCTCAGAACAAAATACAACCAGAACTGCCAGAAAAACTAACTATATGGAAGTCCCATAACTAAGGATTTAAAGAAGAAATATGCATCCAGACAGGTAGGAGGGGCAGAGACAGGGAGCTAGGGCGGAGAGGTCTGGGTGTAGTGGCAGCAACAGTGAGGCAGAGGCAGTAGGGCAGTGGCCAACAGAATAGGCAGTCTCGCACTCACATGTGGCAGATAAAAACTGGGAGGGACACCTGGGGAGCAAGTCACACCAGCCCCAGGACAGACTGTAAAGCCCAGGGTTCCAGTGCTGGGAATAAAGCCTCATAACTTCTGGCTGTAGAAATCATTGGAGGTTGGGGCCATGGAAGAAATGGCTGGTCTCTCAAGAGAGTCTGTTTAAAGGACCCGCACAGCCCTAGAACATACACAAACCCATTCACCTTGGGATTCAGCACCAGGGCTGCAGCTAGAAGGGCAGCAATCACAATCGGGAAGTGGGAGAAGTGACTGGAAATGGGGTGAGAGACAAGATAGCAGCACTGTTCTCACTCCGACCTTTCCCCGACATACAGCGCCACAAAGCAGTGAAGTGGGTTGCACCACCCTGGTGAATTCCTAAGGCTCTGCCCCTTACAGCATAACAGGTGCACCAAGACTGGGAGTCAAAGTAGCTCTACCTAATACACAGAAACAAACACAGGGAGGCTGCCAAGTTGAGGAGATAAAGAAATATGGCTCAAATGAAAGAACACATCAAAATTCCAGAAAAAGAACTAAGTGAAACAGAAATAACCAACCTATCAGATGCCGAGTTCAAAACACTGGTAATCAGGATGCTCAAAAAACTCACTGAGTACAGCAAATGCATCAGGGAAAAAGTGGAGGCTACACTAAGTGAAATAAAGAAAAACCCACAGGGAACCAACAGTGAAGGGAAGGAAGCAAGGGTTCAAATCAACAATTTGGAACATAAGGAAGAAATAAACAGTCAACCAGTACACAATGAAGAAACAATAATTTAAAAAAAACTCAAAAAATGAGGAGAGAATAAGAAGACTCCAGGACATCTCCAAATGTGCCAAAATCATAGGGATGACAGAAGGAGAAGGAGAGCAAGTAATTGAAACCTTATTTGAAAAAATAACGAAAGAAAACTTCCCTAATTTAAAGAAGGAAATAGACATAAACGTCCAGGAGACACAGAGAGTCCCAAGCAAGTTGGATCCAAAGAGGACCACACAAAGACACATCATAATGAAAATGCCAAAGGTTGAAGATAAAGGGAGAATCTTAAAAGCAGCAAGAGAGTTACCTACGAAGGAGTCCCTGTAAGACCATCAGCTGATTGCTCAAAACAACAACAACAACAACAAACAAAAGCAACTTTGTAGGCAAGAAGCTACTGGCAAGAAGCATTCAAAGTGATTAAAAGCAAGGACCCACAACCTAGACTACTCAGTCCAGCAAAGCTATCATTTAGAATTAAAGGGCAGATAAAGTGCTTCCCTGACAAGGTAAAACTAAAGGAGTTCATCATCACCAAGCCATTATTATAGGAAATGTTAAAGGCATTTATTTAAGAAAAAGATCAAAACTATAAGCAGTAAAATGACAACAAACTCACAACTACCAATAACTGAATCTAAAAAAAAAAACCAAACTAAGGAAGCAACTAGAAGAGGATCGGAATCACAGAAATGGAGATCACATGGAGGGTTAGCAGCAGGAAGGGGGAAAAGGAAGCATGGCGGGGAAAGGTACAGGGATTAAGAAGCATAATTTTGTAGGTACGAAATAGACAGGGGGATGTTAAGAATAGTATTAGAAATGTGAAGCCAAAGAAATTATACAGACAACCCATGGACATGAACCAAAGGGGGTGTAAATGCTGGAGGGAAGAGGGGTATGCGTGGAGGGGATAGAGGAGGGGGGAAACTGGGACATATAATAGCATAATCAATAAAATATACTTTAAAATAAGTTGTGAAACAGCTGTGGCTGTGAAGTTACGCTCCTCTTAGTTATGAGGTTTTTCGGTCTTTAAAGGGCTTTGACTATGACAACGCTCAATTATTCACGTCGTCAGAGGATGACGGGGATAGAAAAGCAGAGGGGAACTGTGTGCTAGTGCCAGTCGCCTCATAAAGCGAGATGAAACCTTGTAATGGGATGAAGTAGAACCAAACCTGTGGAATTTAGCATGAATCGTAACTAGACCCAGAGCCCTACCTCCACACAGCTCTGTGCACTTTGAGTTTTCCACACTGAATATCCCCACGCTCCCTCCGCCCCGCCCCTTCCCACCCACCCCTTCTCTCTTGCTGACGCCTCTTTCCGTCCAGCTTCAGTTTCTTTCTTGCAGCGCCGCTCTTTCTTCCGGGGCCAAAAGGTAGTCTTCCTGCTTCCCAGTAACTATGGAGATGAAGGGAACTTCCCCTGGAGGCAAAGGGACGTCTTGTTGGATCAGAGCGAACTCCTGAGGCGTTCTGGCTGCGCCTAGGAAGCAGTCTGGCAGGCGCCAGGGTTTTCTACAGTGGAAACGTTCAGAGGTGAACATAGAAAAATGTATTTTTTTATGAACTGCTGTTATGCAGAACGAAGCACGACTGTACTGCCCTTTTCCGAGATGGCGGCGCGGATTCTCTGAGCGTCTTGCTTCCGCTGTCCACGGGGACGGACTCTTTCATTGGCCCGTGGGCGGTGCCGTGGCGTGACGTACAGGGCCATTAACCAATCGACTGAGAGCTGAGCTGTACTTGGCTGTGTGTGCCGGGGCCACAGGGATTTTGTAGGACTAGGTGCTGACTGCTACGGCCAGGTGAGTGGGGAACGCATCCGGGGATGGAGGTCGGAGGGTGCGGGAATGAATCTATAGGCGGCGAAAGGTTTGTCCCCGGTGCGAGTCCTTTCACCGGCGGGCAGAGGAACCACGGCATTCGGTGATCTAAGAAGTACGGTTTCTCCACCAGGCCTTGCTGCCGGCCGGCTTCTGACTGGGTATCCCTCAGAATGTCCTTCCGCACCCACCCCTGTTTTCAATTGTGGAACTCGAGTTTCAGGAGAAATGATTTCTGCTTCGTGAGAGAGCTGAAACTAGAACCCAGTTCTTCTGACTCCCTTGGATTTAACCTTTGGTTAAACTTGGCTTCTTTTTACTAAAAAGTTATGCCTTAATAGGGTAAGAGTGGTTCTGACTTTTTATTTTTGGCGGATTTTTCCAGTCCATTTGTTTATTCAGCCATTAATTTCTTCAACTACCTTTCCCCTTTGAGACTTTGGGTTAAGCCGTAGATCCGTCTTCCTAGAAAAATGCATATTCGCTCATGCATAGAACTTCGCATAAATTTCAGACGATTCTTTGAGCCTCTGAAGTCCCCCGTGAGTTATGTGCCCAGGGTTAAAAATCCATGCTGTAAAAGAAGACATGAGGGGAAGGCACAGTGGGAAACTGAGAGAGCAGGTTTTAATATGTAGGAGCTTGAGGACATTGGATGGAGCCAGTACCTTTTAATAATGAACTGTTTTGAGGGGGGGAGCAGTCATTAAATGAAGCCTGCTGAGGTATTTGCTGAGAACTGTGATATTAGGCTTAATCTCTTTGCCATCCAGGAAGTTACAGAAGTGCCTCCTGTGTACACAGTGCTTCAGTTCCCTGCTTTTGCCAGAAATAAATATATTCCTTAGAATTTCAGATGTAGCAAACATTTGGAATCTTTGTGGGCTGAATTGTGTGTAGTAGAGTAAGTCATTCATTTGTTTTTCTAAACATACTAGCTTGGTTCACATCATTTACATATGGCACTTCTAATAACATGGAGTCAGTTATTGTACAGCATTGCATGAAATGAGCACTAGAGTCCAATAATATAGTAGATTCTTTAATTTGCTTTTTTTCTGCCATTTTTCTTGAGGTGCTTGTTCCCTTGAACCCTAGTAGTTGAAGTGGGTGTTAAGCCTACATTTTAGGATGTAAAAAGGATTTATAAAACATTCAATGGACTGGCGTTGTTGGTGTTAGTCTAAGTGACTATTTTATTACTGGAATCTTTTTTTTTTAAGGGTAACACCAGACTCCTTTTTTTTTTTTTTAAGGAAAAAAAATCAGCTTTTCAGGGTTAGGAGGAAGGGAAGTGTTATGCTACAGTGATAGGTTCTTCCCAACTAAGTGTTAGGGGACCATTTTTTAATCATTGAAGCTGAGAATTTCACATACAATTAAAGTTTTATCTTCAGTTTCTTTTTAGACTATGGCAACATATCTGGAGTTCATTCAGCAGAATGAAGAACGGGATGGTGTACGTTTTAGTTGGAACGTGTGGCCTTCCAGCCGTCTCGAGGCGACCAGAATGGTTGTTCCTCTGGCTTGTCTCTTGACTCCTTTGAAAGAGCGCCTAGACCTGCCCCCTGTACAGTATGAACCTGTGCTCTGTAGCAGGCCAACTTGCAAAGCCATTCTCAACCCACTTTGGTATGAATTCTTTAAAAAACAAGTAAATGATGAATGCAATACATTATGAAATTTCTATGATTCTCATATAAGTGATTGAATTTGGGCAAGTCATCAAATTTGAGATTAGTAGATGGTGAGATTCTCAGTTGATTAATGCTTTTAGAAATCTCCCTGGCGTAATAGTTCAGATAACATTAAAATTTTGGGGAATGAGACGGAGGTAGAGGGAAAGGATTTGAAATTCAGTTTTTTGGGGGCCGAATTTCAGTTTGTATTTGGGTTAACTATAGGTTTTAAAGAATTTTTCCAAAAAAATATCTAAAAGCTTTAGATAGTTTTCTCATACTTACGTGGTATAATGATGCTCTAGTGGAAGAAATTTTAACTCTTAATGATTTTATTGTTAAGTGTAATTTTTTTTGCTCCTGAGATAGTAATCTGTGATACTTCTCTTAAATGTGGGCACTATTTGAAAAAGCTTTTAAATAGGTGAAGAGTGTCATAAATACTCTTTAAAAGATAAAATTTTTACATAAGGGAACATTTACTTCATTTCCTTGCTTTTACTTAATGTGCCCGTATATAAGATACTGATGCCTTCTTTTAAAATGATAGCCACTGGTTGTTAATTTTCTAAATGTAGAAAGGGGTAAATGCAACTAAAGTATCTTAAACCAATTTTTGGAAGTGTATAAACTCAAAGCATGCCTGCTCAACTTCAAGTGAGCTAAGTGTGAT
Organism: Micronycteris hirsuta; assembly: GCA_004026765.1. Lineage (NCBI taxonomy): Eukaryota > Metazoa > Chordata > Mammalia > Chiroptera > Phyllostomidae > Micronycteris > Micronycteris hirsuta. The sequence continues at coordinate 18,917 of PVJI01009592.1, forward strand.
TGAAGTCTGGGAAGTTTTTAATTGTGTGAAATTTAGAAGTTTCACATATCTGAACATAAAGATATTAGAAAAGTTACAAAGACTATGTTAACGTAATAGGACAAAGGGAAATAATCTATAATTAATATAAAGCATAAAATTTTTCATTGGAAAAGAGAAAAAAGGATTTAATAATTCCTCCTTACAGCTGTTTGAAGGAAATTTTTGTTGTACTTAACAGCCAGCACTCTAACTGCTGTGAATGTTTTATATTCTTTTATCCATACACCCACACAGAAACATTTGTCTATGTGATTTACTAAACTTGAAGCTTATATCTGAATGCTTTCTACCTTAAAAATGAAAATGTTACCTAGTTGTAATATTTCTTTTTCACAGTCAGGTTGATTATCGGGCAAAACTTTGGGCCTGTAATTTCTGTTTCCAAAGAAATCAGGTACGTGAATTATTTTTAGAAGTATTTTCTATGTTTTAGTTATACCACTATGAAAAAAATTGAGGTTGAATTTGTGCCTTGTCAGGCAGCAATTTCTGCTGAACGCAAGATGATAGTTCTAGGCCCTGGCTGTGTAGCTCAGTTGGTTAGAGCATTGACCCGATATGCCAAGGTTGTGGGTTTGATCCCTGATCCAGGCGCATAACAAGAATCAACCAGTGAATGCATAAATAAGTGGAACGACAAATTGACATTTCTGTCTCTTTCTCCCTCTCTCTTTCTCTTCCCCCTTTCCTCTCTCTCTCAAATCAATAAATAAAAATTTTTTAAAAAGATAATATGTCTAGTTCAGCGTGATATTGAATGTTGAACATTTGTGCTTTTTCTGTTGAATGGCAACTCAGTTTTATTATTTGGATCCTTGTCATATGCTATGGAGGGGACATAGAATTCCCTTGTAAGTTCTGGGTAAGCAGTGAATATGTTACCATAGGAAAACAAATATGTTGTTTGTATTTCATTTGACTTCAATGTATTCTAAGCGGATAGTGTCCATTACTGAATTTTCATTTTCTGATCTTTCTAACTTTTAGGATCGATGTATCAGTGTTAAGCTTCTTTTGGCTTAAAAAATTTTAAACTAGCAAACTAGAAGGAGCTCACAAATGACAAGAAAGACTTCTCTTTATTTTTTTAAAAGATTTTATTTATTTTCAGAGAGAGGGGAAGGGAAGGAGAAAGAGAGGGGGAGAAACATTAATGTGTGGTTACCTCTCTTGTGCCCCATTCTGGGGACCTGGCCTGCAAACCCAGGCATCTGCCCTGACTGGTAGTTGAACTGGCGACCCTTTGTTTCGCGGACCCACGCTCAGTCCACTGAGCTACACCAGCCAGGGAGAGACTTCTCTTTAAAATGAGTGTGCATATGATGGGAATGTTCTAAAACTGGATTGTAATCATCATTGTACAACTATGTACATTTATTAAAAGTCATTGAATTGTACTTTCAAAATGGGTGAATTTTGTTGTATATAAGCTGTACCTCAATAAAGCTGTTAGAAAAAAATTTGTGCCAAATATAATTTACAATGCTCTAGCAGATCTGAAGATATTGATAACATGCATTTATTCATTCATATATTTGATCATAATTACAGTTAACAGTCTTATTTTCAGATACAGCAACAATAAGTCCAGTGATAAAAAGAATAATATACAGTTGATGATTAACTATAGGCTTGGAAACTCTAAGCAGATACCATTCATGATTTATCTTTATGAGAGATTCAGAAGTATATACAAATCTTAAAAATATTTCTACCTCTTAGTATATTCAGAATTGATATCTGTGTTTAATATAATTTATTGTAAAATTCTAAGGTATGAAAAGACTATCAACAGAGTAAAAAGGAAATCCATAGAATGGATGAAAATACTTGCAAATCATGTATCTATTAAGGGATTAGTATTCAGAATATATAGAGAACTCCTAATACTCAACAACAAAGAAAATCAACCTAATGGGTAAAGAACTGTTCTCCAAAGAAGATACACAGATGGCCAGTGAGCACATGAAAAGATGTTCAGCATCACTAATTATTAGTGATATTTACCAAATGATCCAGCATTTCTACTTCTGGATATATACCCAAAAGAATTGAAAGCAAGGTCTTGAAGAGGTACTTGTACACTATGTTCATTGCAGCATTATTCACAATAGCTAAAACATAGAAGCAACCCAAGTATTCATTGACAGATTAATGGATAAAGAAAATGTGGTATAATGCATACAGTGGACTATTCAGCCTTAAACTGGAAATTCTGACATGTGCTACAACTTTGGTGAACCTTGAGGACATTATCCTGAATGAAATAAGCTAGTTACAAAAAGACAAATACTGTATGATTCCACTTTGATGAGGTGCTTGGAGTAATCAAATTCATAGAGTCAGAAAGTAGAACTGCAATTGCCAGGGGCTGGGAGGAGGGGATAATGGGAGTTACTGTTTAATAGATCTCACGTCTCAGTTTTTCAAGATGAATAGAGTTCTGGAGATGGACGGTGCAGACAGTTGCACAACATTATGAATGTATTTAAGATCACCGAACTATACACTGAAAAAAGATTAAGATGGTGAAATTTGGATGTATTTTACAACAATAAAAATTTGGGGGAAAATTCAACTGACAAGCTATGAATTTAAAATGTTTGCAGGGAGTTTTAAAAACAAAAGAAAATGCCTGTGACATGTTAAAGACATAAAGCAGGTTGCAAGACTGTATGTATAGAACAACCTTAGCTGTGTGTTAAGTAGGAAAAGTCTGAAAGGAAAAATGCCAAGATATTGATAGTGACTGCCTCAAGGCAATAGGATTGTGAGAGTTTTTTCTTTCTGTTTTCTTATATTTCCCTGTACTTGCCAATTATTCTACAGTGAACATGTATTACTTTATTGATAACGGCTGAAATAATCCAAATAAAAGCTTTATTCTTGCGCAGAATAATTATTTATTCTTAGATTTGATGAGACAGCCAACATCTCTGCCCTTAATTTGCAGGACAACACTTAAGAAATGGTTTTTAGCCTGGCTGGGGTAGCTCAGTGGATTGAGCTCGGGCTGGGAACCAAGCGGTCCCAGTTCGATTCCCAGTTGGGGCACATGCCTGGGTTGCAGGCCGGGTCCCCAGTGAGGGCCATGTGAGAGGCAACCACACATTGCTGTTTCTTTCCCTCTCTTTCTCCTTCCCCTCTCTCTAAAAAAATAAATAAAATCTTTAAAAAAAAAAAAAGAAATGGTTTTTAATAGCACATTTTTAAATCATTTAAAAGTTACAGTGTAACCTAAAACTACATTTTAAAAAGTTATAATGTGAGCCCTGACTGGTGTGACTCAGTTGGGCACTATTCTACAGAGTGCAGGGCCAGCGGTTCAATTCCTGGTCAGGGCACATGCCTGGGGTTGTAGTTTGGTCCCTGATTGGGCATGTATGAGAGGCAGCTGATCGATGTTTCTCTTTCTCCTTCCTTTCCCCTTTCTCTAAAACTAAATCAATTAAATTCTTTTTTTAAAAAAGAACATGATATAAATATAAGGCATAGTTATAGATTTTAAGTTCCTGATTTTTGTATTTTAGTAACATTTTGTCTTTTTAGAATTAATGTTATAATTAACTTTTATAAGTGGAATATAAAAGATAGACAAATTTTTCAAACCTAATAAAACATGGCTTTGTTTTGTTCTCTAGTTTCCTCCAGCGTATACAGGCATATCTGAGGTGAATCAGCCTGCTGAATTGATGCCCCAGTTTTCTACAATTGAGTATGTGATACAGGTAACTTGTTTGTTGCACATTTAATGAGAAGTGTTAAATATTGAGATTCTCTGTGTCTTCTGTTCTCTTTACATGTCTGAGGGAGTTAAAGCTATGAGGGCAGCAAGGTCCTAAACATTAGGTTATGAAGTGTATGCACTTTCTGGCATTGTTTTCAGCTTATGGGAGAAGGCTATAAAAAAAAGATAACATCGAATAAATTCAAATCCTGTCTCTTACAGCCTTCTCCATTTCACTAGAAGATGGCATTCCATCTTCTAGTTGTTCAGCTTAAAAACTGTAGATTCATCCCTGACCTCTCTCTCTCTCTCTCACTCACTCACTCACTCATCCCATATCTAATCCATTAGGAAATCCCATTGGGTTTATATTCAGAATTTATCCAGAATCCATTCGCTTTTTTCTCCCCGTTGCTCCTATCCTGGGCCAGCTACCACCTCTCACTTGAATTACTGGGGCAGTCTCTTAACTTTTCTTCCTAGTTTTACCCTTGCCCAATTACATTTTATTCTTAGCAGCTAGAGGAACTCTAAAAACATCATGTTGCTTCTTTGTTTAGAAACCTGCTTCTTTGTTTGGAAACCTCCAGTGGTGACAATGGCGCCTTTTGCATCCAAAGCCACGAGACAGTTTTTAAAGCCAGCTCTGTGTTACAACTCTGACCTCACTTTTTGCCAGTGTCCCATTCAGCCAGATGGGCCTCCTTGACTTGTGTCAAAGATGCTAGGAACAAGCATGCCAGTAACACTCCTGCCCGTGTGCCTTGCTCTTGCTTTTCCTCAGATGGACTCTTTCCACTCTCTGTATTGCTCCCTCCCTCTCCTCCAGGTTTTTACTCAAATATTACATTTTTTTAATGAGGCTGCCCTGACCTACCATTTAATAGTAGAACCTGGCCCCTACCTTCACTTCTGGCACTTGGAATCCCCTTTAGCTTCTCCATTCCAGAAAGTTATATCCTTGAGGCTGGCAGGAATCTTTGTTCTTTTGGTTCACTGATGTATCCCAGGACCTGGAACAATCTCTGGCTCTTAGAAGGCTTTCAGAGATGTGGAATAAATTGTTAGATTCAAATATTTTTTCTTTAAGTTTTTTTAATAGAACCTGTCATTTAATGATGTTTGTTTAGATGTCCATATTCCCTTACAGTAAATATAGAAGAAGACTTGTTATTTACATATCTGATGTGACTTAAAAAGAGCTATATATGTCTATTTGTATATTATTATGTTGTTTTTCTTTGCATAAAGCGAGGTCCACAGTCCCCTCTAATATTCCTCTATGTGGTCGACACGTGCCTAGAAGAAGATGATCTTCAAGCACTCAAAGAATCTCTACAAATGTCCCTGAGTCTCCTTCCTCCAGATGCTCTGGTGGGTTTGATCACGTTTGGGAGGATGGTGCAGGTTCATGAACTCAGTTGTGAAGGGATCTCCAAAAGTTATGTTTTCCGAGGGACAAAGGATTTAACTGCAAAGCAAATACAGGTTAGTGCCTTAACTTGTACACAAGTAGGAGCAAGGGTATTTCTTAAAATTAATTATTTACTTTTGCTTTTATGGGAAATGAGTCTTTTCGGTTTTTTTTTTTTTTTAGGATATGCTGGGCTTGACCAAGCCTGCCATGGCCATGCAACAAGCAAGACCTGCTCAACCAAAGGAGCACCCTTTTGTTTTTAGCAGGTGAGGTACCGACCCTTAGTGTTGCACATACAGTAGTTGGCACGCAGGGCAGTCCACTTGCGAGAGAAGAAAAATGTAGTTTTTAGAGAAAAACATAAGTCATTAAGCCTAACCACTGTGTAACGTTTAATAATGTATTTAACACATCAGTATCTGTGTATTATATATAACGGAATTACATATGCATTCACATATATGTGTAGCAGGTTTGGTCAGAATATTTTTCCTTTTAGCATTGTATCATCCCAAAGGTTTTGAGACCATTGTGTTCAATCATGCCCCTCCTTTTAAACACATGGCTGTTGTCGTTTTTGATTGTTAAGTAAAACTGGGAAAACTGAAAAGGCTTTTGTTAGGTGTCCTCAAACCTGAAACCAGGCATTTAGTTCACTCAGCCCTTTTGTGTCTGGGGTTGCATTGGGCTGGGTTAACATTCAGGAAACATGATAAAAAGCATTGCCTGATGTGCTGGGAACAGCCTCATATGCTGTTAAATCAGTGTTTCTCTCTCTATTATTCTCAAGACTCAAGAGAAACACAAGCTGTGAATCTTTAGAGTGATGAAGATTGTCCATATAATGAACCTTATCATTTGTTCCTAAATCATTTTTTTCTATGCTACATATACAAATTGCTTTGTATTATGCTTTAAAGTGTATTCTTGAATAAAATTGCTTTGAATTATTTTGCATTTGTAAATAGAGATAACTTTGAAGAAAAAAAATTGCATGTTTTTCTATTCTGAGTAATTATTTTGAAGAGCAATAACTAGGTGTAACTTAGAGCTAAAGATCAGAATACCCTTTTAAACCAGGATTGATGTGTCTGTTCAAAATCACACAGGTTTCTACAGCCTGTTCACAAGATTGACATGAATCTCACTGACCTCCTTGGGGAGCTGCAGAGGGACCCATGGCCTGTAACTCAAGGAAAGAGACCTTTGCGATCCACTGGTGTTGCTTTGTCCATTGCTGTTGGCTTGTTGGAGGTAACTGAGCATTTTCTGGGGCCCCTCAAATCACACAAGCTTGCTCTCAGAAGTTGTTTATTGGCCTTGTGTGAAAATCAGTTGCAACCTAAGTCAACTGATTGTTAATTTACCAGAAAGTGCTTCAATCATTATTATCCATTATTACCCTTAATGTTTTAACACAGAGCAATTAGGGCAATGAGAAATGTTCACAGTAAATTAATAAAAGTGTGCAAAACCTTCATGTTGGATGAGATCAGACTGCTTCTCTGCATTGTCATCTGTGTTACTCTACAATATCAGTATTCAGTACAGCTGATGAGAGCTCATCTTTGTACTTTTTTGGGGAAATGGAAACGTACTTGGGACAGGGTTGTCTGCTTCTAAAATGCTGCCCTTTACTGTTTAGGGAACTTTTCCAAACACGGGAGCCAGGATTATGTTGTTTACTGGGGGTCCTCCTACTCAAGGGCCTGGCATGGTGGTTGGAGATGAATTAAAGGTTCCTATTCGTTCCTGGCATGATATTGAGAAAGATAATGCACGTTTAATGAAGAAAGCAACCAAGGTAGGTGCTCCTGGATACAGGCTGTATCCGAGTGGTGGTAACTCAAATGCTGGCTTTTGGCTGCTCTGGAATGACAGCTACATGTTTCATGGTTAGTAAGTTGCTGTTGCTGAGATGACCTCATAGACCTTGGCTGCTGTTAAATGATTCCCTACCTGTGAGAACTTAGAGTGAGGGGCCTTAAGACTGCCAAAAGTGTTTTGAGATTGAAAACTCTATTTTAATTATATGAATATATTTTTAAAAACTATCTCCATAATCCTATATTTGATTATATACCTTTGATTTAGTAAGGCGTAACTGGTGAATAATGTTACTGTTTCATAAAGATGGTTTACTTCTCTTCACAGCACTATGAAATGCTTGCTAATCGAACTGCTACAAATGGTCACTGCATTGATATTTATGCTTGTGCCCTCGATCAATCTGGACTTTTGGAGATGAAATGCTGTGCAAATCTTACTGGGTATGTTGATAGCAAACACCTGGGAAACATGCGAGTGTTTATTTTAGGGAAAGAGAAATGTATGATGCAATGATAGGAAAGGGCAAGGCTGACTTAGGTTAGTGTTCAGATAGCCCCGGGCTGTGGCTTCAGTGGCTGTGAAGATGTTTGGGCCTCTTAGGGGAAGAAACACTGGATAGGAGGGCTCAAGGGTTCACTACAAACAAATCATCAGACAACTTCATTTCTTTCTCAGAGTTGTTATAGATACCAGAGCAGGAAAGCAAGCAAGCATGGAGTATGTGGCCTTCAGCAAGGCACTGCCTTGTGAGAAGGACAGAAAATTGAGTCTGAATGCCAGAGCAATTAGGAGACCTTTCAGCTAAAACTTAGTGACATTTCCTCATGACTACTACTACTGAGCACCGACTTAGAGCCTAAGCCCTATCATTTGCAGAGATCACAGTGTAGAGCCATGATTCTCAAAGTGCAGCGTGTCTGGCCAGCAACCTTCAGGGCTTCTGGGGACCTATTAGAAATGTATATCTTCAGGCCTCACTTCAGACCTGAATCAGGAACTATGGAGGTATGACCTGGAAGTCACTTTTAACTTGCTCTACAGGGAATTCTGGTGCATATGACAGTGAGGGAACCTGATGTACAGCACTGGTCTGAAAGTGGCTATACATCAGAATCACCTGGGGGACTTGCAAAACTATAATTGCTTTGGGTCTTGTTCCCAGAAATTCTGGCTCAATTAGCATGGGACCTGGCCTGGGCATCAGCATTTTAAAAGTTCCCCCATCTAATGCTACTGAGGAACAGAACTTGAGAACCACTGGTGTGGACCCGTAGTACTCAAAAAGTGTGGCTGAGCACAGGCAGCATCAGCCCACCTCAGAGTTTGTTAGAAATGCAGCATTTTGAGCCTTACACTGGACCTACTGACTTAAAACCTGCATTTGAATAAGGTCCCAGGCAATTTGTATGCACAGACCAGTTCAAGAAGCACTGGTGTAAAGCTGTGTTGGGCCTTTGATTAGGCATTTCTAACAACCTCCCAGGTGGTGCTGCTGATCCTCACTGAGTAAAGAGGGGAGGGAAGAAGCTAGAACCCAAGTTACCTGAAACTGTCTTGGAGAGCAGCAGATGTGTTAGGTGACATTGGCTGCCTCAGAGAGCCCATTTAATAAGGTGGACTCCTACCAGTGCCCTCCGGAAGTTCTTGACCTGGAGCATCCACACAAAAGTTTTAGTGTATTTGTGAACATTCCTGAGTTTGTACACCAGAGTTTATGTGTATGTATATATCTTCTCTGGAGAGGAACCATCACTTCCATCAGATTTTCAATGAGGTCTTTGACTCCTGAGTGACTTAGTATTTAGGTCACATCATCTTTTGCACAAATATAGTATCAGGGAAATGTGTTAGCAGTGACATTTTAAAAAAAAAAGATGTAGAGGTTTTAGTTGATAACTCACCTAAAGCAAGCTAACAGTTTGGATGATTTCCAGCAAAGACAAGATTATCCTAGACTGTGTTATAGGGGTTGATTATCTTCAAAGAAGATCATAGTCTTGATTTCCTTGGTGCTTATCTCTATTATATTATCTTTCATTGTGAGCATTTCAGTTCAAAAAGGGTGTATAGATGAACTGGAGATGTTTAAAAGAGAGCAGTAAGAGTGATGGAGACAACCTGAAACTATGTCATTAGGGAACTATTGAAGAAGCTAGAAAAGGTGCTGAAGACAGATGGGGTGTGAGAACTATATTCAACAATTGCAGGCCTGTTCTGTGGAGAAGGAATCAGATCTGTGTGTGACCAAAGGGTAGAACTAGAACCAGTGGTGGAAGCTGCTGGGAAACAATTTCACTCAGTATAAAGGAAGACCTTTCCTAGCAGCACTGCCTAAGCACGGAATGGACTGCTTCTGGAGGCCTTAACTGCCTGATGCTGGAGGCATCTAATCTGGATGATAACCTGGCAGGACTTTTGGTAGCGGGTGGGTGTGAGTTAGGTTTGTGTGAATGTGATAGAAAACCCAAAACAGATCTTTTTCTCTCTCACTAGAGGTAGGCAGCAGGAGAGGTATATTGATCTCATCATCATCAGGGGCTAAGGCACCTGTGCTGCTCCACCACCTTCCTCGGTTTGCTAGCTGTGGTTCAGGATGGTCGCTGGGCTGTTGCTATGTTGGAACAGCAGGAAGGAGGAAGGGTTGAAGAAATACATGTTCCTTCCTGTAAGACTACCCCTTCCTCCTTAAATCACAAAGGCTACTTCCAGTAGGCAAAGCTGAGTCACACAGCCACATGCAAAGCAGGCTGGGAAATTTCCTTTATTCCAGGAAACCATGGATCTCCTGAGTAGGGAAGGTAGGGAGGGTGGATATTTGGGGCCAAATAGCAATCACTGCCAATGGAGGAGTTAGACTCTGAGATAGCTGGACCAGATAATCTTGTTTTCTTCCCAGTTCTGAGATCCTATTTAATGAATGATGGCTAGATGAATAACGCACATCAAGCTCTGCTCACCTCCCCAGATATATAAAATGCTATTTTGAACAATATTTTTCTCTACCTTTAAAAAGAGATAAAAGATATGCATAAACTAGAAAAAAATAATTCATGTAAAGCCAGGGGATTCACTGTTTTGAAGCAATGGATGAAACTGAAAAGGATTTCCCACAGGCCTGGGTATTTTCCCATACCAGTGAAGTGTAAGAAGAGATGGAGATATGTTCTCAGTAGATGACCTATGAAACCTGTACCTGTGGAGTTATTGATTGGAGGGTGTTTTTTTTACTTTTTATTTTGAAGTATTTGTGGTTTCACAAATTGTAAAAATAGTATGAAGAGGTTTGTTCATACTGTTCATTTATCTACTTCCACTGATAGCATTTTATGTAAATATAGAGTACAATGTCAAAACTAGGAAATTGACGTTAGCACAATACAGTTAGCTCTGTTACAGCCCTCACTTGGATTTCACCAGTTTTTATATGCACTTGTTTGTGTGTGTGTGTATAGTTCTATGAGATTTTGTTAATCTCTATAGATTTGTATAACTGCCATAGTGACTGAGATGCAGAACTGTTCTAAAGTGTTCTATTTTTAATGTTTTAAAAACAGTATCTTTCCTAAGTACAAATTGAACTTGCTGGTTCCATTTAAGTTAGTCAGTAGCACTTTCATGGACATGGTTTCTTTGTTTTTCCTTCCTCTTTAAATTATTGTTTGTAAATACTGAGGGGGCATCTATCTGTATGAATGACTTTCAGGCTTCCTAAATGTTCACTTTTTTTCTTTTCTAGAGGCTACATGGTGATGGGAGATTCTTTCAATACATCTCTTTTCAAGCAGACATTCCAAAGAATTTTTAGTAAAGATTTTAATGGAGATTTCCGAATGGCATTTGGTGCTACTTTAGAAGTGAAGGTACAGTAAATTGTTTAAACTTCAATGAAAGAATAGTGTTCTAACTTGTTTAGCAGTCGGACTTGTAGAAGTCTCAACCTTCCAGACACAGGTACATTAAAAGGTTCCTAACAAAGTGTACTCATTCTATCCCTTTGCTTCTTGGGGATAGCTTTTATATTTGTTAATGTTCTAAACAAAGTTTTCTGGCTCCCCTGTATGTCCAGCTCCCGTGTGGGCCCTCCTCTGCTCTGGGACAACAGGCCTTACAAGGGGTGGTGGGTTGAGCACAGAGGCAGCCATGCAGTGTGGAACATTCCCCCAGCCATTGGTATGTGTTGCTGCATGCACAGAGCCTTGGTTTAAGTTTAGTGCCTGCTGAAACTGTAGCCAGAGTGCTCTAAAACAGTGCAGATTGTGAGTTTGGGTTGTTTTTTCATGTAGGGACTGGTAGCCCTACATACCTGATTCTAAGTCCTTGAGAAACCATTAAAAGGGGCTGTTAGAACATATGATTGGAATTAGTACCTTGAGAGTTGGAGATGATCATTAAATTATCTTGGTTAAACTTCAAACATTTTCAGATGTTTGAGGTTTTATTTTGTTTGTTTTGTCTTTTTAAGATGAAGAGGGATGGACTTTGCTGAAGTGAATTCCAATTAAAAAGTCTAAATGTGTTTCTTGGCCCTGTCATTATGTTGGAGTTCACGAATTCAGTATTTTTAGAGCAACACAAAACAGTATATTAACTGATTAAAAATTGTAAATAATTATAACTGTGGAATTAGAGAAGAATGAAGTATTGTTATGGGTACAGTAATTTTAAAGTTGAGAAAGTTGAAAATGCATCAACTTTGGAACAAAGATAATGCAGTTTCTAAGGGAGAATTTTTACTAAAGTTTTAATCAGATCACAGTGACCCTGGAAACGCTTGAAAGAGCATTGTATACCATAATCCATGTTGGATTTTTCTCTGGGTGGAATGATAATGTTGCCACATTTTTCTTCTAGGCTTTAGTTACAGTCTTTATGAGAGCAGGGTTGTTCTCAGTGATTTCTAACTTTATACTCTTACTTAATTCTATTTTAGACCTCTCGGGAACTGAAGATTGCAGGAGCCATTGGTCCTTGTGTATCTCTGAATGTGAAAGGACCATGTGTGTCAGAAAATGTAAGGAAAATTTCTTCCATCACCCTTACTTCCTGTTCCCAGGATTAGCCCATTAGAAGTGTCGGAGCTTGATGACCTTGCATTGTGTTACCTGTTTGGATATGTGCGGTGAGAGGAGAAAGGCTAAAGATGACCACAACTCTGAGAGGTGGTTTATTTTCATCTGTCCATTTGTCTAAAGTATCAGAGAGGAGGAAACTGAGGCTCAGCGAGGTTAAGTATCTTGCTTAGGGTTAGAGCTGATAAGGAGAAGCTAGAGGCTAGATCCTCCTGACCTCCTGACCGGACTACCCATGCTTGGGTTGCTGTGCCATTGAGACACAAAGCATTCTACTCAGCAAAGGTAAACAGCAAAATCCTTCAGGAATAAACGTATGTGCTTGTTGCCCTTAGGGTGATACCTTTGTCTCATTTCTCACAGCTCATTATATAACAGTATAACACTGTTATATATGTAGACATCTCTGTTCCTTGGATAACACATTTCGAGTGTGTGTGTGTTTGTATGAACAAAGCTACCAGTAGAGGGTGAGGTAGCTTTGCTGATAGCCCACTTTCTCTGATTATACTTTAGTTACTCAGAGACAAACCATTTGGTCTAATGAGGCATGTTCTGGCTGGCTCATGGCTCTCACAGCCATCTCTTTCCCTCATTGTCCTCTTCAACCCGAGAGTGGACTATAGAGCCAGGCATGAATTCAGTGCACTGCTAGTCCTGTAGCCTGGACAGGGCACTTAATCAGTCTGGGAGTCCATGTTTTTATCTGGGAAATGGAGATAATATGAGTACCATACGTTATACTCTTGGAAGGATTAAATGAATTGGTTAGGTAGAGCTTGTAGAACAATGCCTGGCACCATGGAAGCCCACCCATAGATTTTATCTTGGGTCTTCATCAGCAATGAACATTCACTTAGTGAGTACTTTGATAAAACTTTTGTTGAACTTGAGAGAAGCAAGGCAATTTGAGAGAACATTTCTGTTGTCCCCTGGGTGAATCAGGATGCTGCCCCAAAACCCATCTGATGCGTAACTCATTACCCCAATGTACTAAGAGACTTGTACCCCTATTTCCTGGAAGGACTTTGGAAGGCTACATGGTCAAAATATTTTCTAACCTTGAAATCTTCCTGGTGGAGATTTCCTAAAGTAGTTTAAGAAAATAATTTTATGAATTAGTACAAGCTCATTAGCTGTTCTAGGATCCAGTAGGCATTAGCTGTGAAATTTTTGGATGGGAGATGGAGGATGCAAAAAAGAAGATACAATTTCAAACCTAGAGAGAAGTTTAAAGAAAAGTATACAGTCGTCCCTCGCTATATCACAGTTCACTTATTGCGGCTTCACTGTATCGCGGGTTTTTTTAAAGAAATATATCTAATTCTGTATCGCGGAGTTTTTGCTATATCGCGGGATTTTGCAGTATATAAGTATATAATATTTATGATTTTAATTATTTTGCCTTAAAAATTTAAAACTATAAAAATATATAAAATGTTAATTCAAACATTAAAATATTAAATCGAAATAAAATACAGTATGTATTTAATCAGTGGATGAATACTGTACACAGTGGAAATGCAGTATGCCACTACCGCTTGCGCAAGTTTGCCAACGTGAGATTGTACATGGCACACTATTGACTGATGGAATGGAAGATGACCAACCACAGCACTGTGTTCTGTATCCTGGGCACCAATTGGCTCAGTGACTGTAGCATTGGTCTCTTTGCTCTCCTGCACTGTTGCCCATACGTTCAGCATCTCTCCTTGTCCACTTCACATTGACGTCTGATCACTGTGCGTAGTGTTGCTCTGTGGTGTCGTGTTTTTGTGAAATTTTCGTAAAAGTTTGAATTTATTTCAAGCCCTAGGATGCCACCCAAATGTTCTGCGCCTTCTAAGGCTTCTGGCAGTGAACCCAAGTGCCAGAGGAATATGCTTATCATCAAAGAAAAGGTGGAACTTCTCGACATATTAAAGGAAGGCAAAAGCTATGCGGCTGTAGGCTGCCATTACAGGATCAATGAATCTACTGTTCATTACATAAAGAAAGACGAGAAGAATATTAGGTCTACAGCAACAGTAACTTTTAGCAAGACTGCAAAGAGGGTGGTCACTTCCTGCAATAAGACCATTGTGAGGATGGAGTCTGCATTGGCCCTGTGGATAAATGACTGCAGGAAGAATGTCTTGCTGGATACCAACACCATCCAGGCGAAGGCCAAGAAACTTTATGATAGTTTTGCGGAAAGCACGGAAGTTCACGACAGTGATGAGAATGAAGACGAAGAGGAGGATGACGACGCAGAAGCAGGACCGTCAAGTGCTTCTCCCACCAGACCAACCCCATTCAGTGCCAGCAAGGGCTGGTTTGACAAATTTCAGAGACGCTATGGACTCAAGAGCATTTCTCTACATTGAGAAGCTGCCTCTGCGGATGTCCACTCACAACCGCTGATGGACAAAGACCTGATGGAGATGACCAAGTCAGCAAGTGAAGAAGAGGATGAGGAACAAGACAAACTACGGGTTGGAGCAGAGGAGGAGGCTGGCCTAACACTCGATCGTCTTGCAACCCTGGTCAGAATGGCCAAAGAACTTCAGCGAGTGGCTGAAGAATGGGACCCCCAGATGCTTCATTTGTTGCACTTCGTAAATACAATTGAGAGTGGCATGTCAGTTTATAAAAACCTTCTCACTCCAAAGAAAAAGCAGTGCCAGCAACTCCCCATAACTATGTTCATCACTCAGACGAAGAGATCAGTTATGCCTATGCCTTTAGTGGAAATAGAAGTTACGGCCCAGGGCGAAGATACTGTGCCACCTGATGAAGCACCTGATGAAGTGGTGCCTTCGGAAGAGCTGTAATGCTCTTCTTGGCTGTGCAGTACATTCATCTCATCATCATCACCTTCATTGCCATCAGTACTGCACAGTTACATAATTCATGATCTTCATTCAAGTTGTGGTATACTTCACTGGTGATTACCCATATAGAATTTTATGTGTTGTTAAAATTATGTAGGTTTAAGAATGTAGAAAGTGTTTAAGAGCATATGAAGTGTTTATAAGAGTGTGGGAAAAGTTAATAATAGAGTGGGAAAGGTTTATAGGAGTGTGGGAAGGGTTTATAAAGCCTTAAAATATATATAAATCATAAATATAACGCTGCTCTTTGGCAGATTTTCACCTATTGCGGGGGTCTCTGGAACATAACTCTCGTGGTAGGTGAGGGATCACTGTAATGAATTCCAGTATACCCACTAGAATAACCATTTGGAATCAGTAATTATTAACTTTTTGTCATAATTGCTTTGTCTTATATTTTGCCACATGTGCTTTATCCGATTATCACCTACGCCATATTTGCTTTATAATCTTTTTTCAGAACCTTTGAAAACAAGCTGCAGACATCATGACACTTAGTCTTACAGTGCTTCAATATGTATCTTCAAAAAATAAGGATGTTGTGTACCACATTATTATCAAACTCAAGAAAACAATTCCCTAATATCTAGTCCATATTTTTTCCTTAATTTTCCCTTGAATGCCCTTTGTAGCTGTTTTGTCTCCTCTAACTGGCATTGCATTTGGTGTTACTTATCCTTAGTCTTTTAAAAATATAGAATGGTATTCCTATTGTTTAGGTATTTTAGTTTTGGGGGCATTTTTTTGGTTGGTTTTGTTATATTTTTTGTTTAATGATGTTGATTCCTTGAAGAGACAGTACCGGGTATTTTTTACAATAGAGTATCTCACATTCTCACTGTGCCTGATTATTTCCTTGTGGTGGTATTTAAGATATTTTTTCCTCCCTACAATTTCTATAAAGTTGATGTTAGATTTGAAAGTGTGCTTAGATTTAGGCCAAACCTTTTAGTCTGGCATACTTGCTGAGTGACCTATATACTTTGTGCTGTGTTTCATCAGGAGGCACTTAGTCCTGTCATCCTGTGTTAGTGGAGGTAAGTTAGATTGTGTAGTGAAGGTGATGACTCTTCCACGTCTTTCCATTATAAGGGCGCATTTTCCCTTTGTCATTAGCAAGACATTGGTTGAAAGAGATTGTAGCACAATATGAATATCTTGTTTGCCAATAGCCTTCCACCTATTGGTTTTACTGTCCACTGATTATCTTTACTTGAATCAGTGTATTTCACTGGAGTTTAAAAAATGGTAATTTCCTAAATCCACGTTTATAGTTCCTTTGATAAAGGCAGGACAAATGCTTATGTAAGGAATTGGTGTATTACTGAGAAAATGTACCTTTGAAGCTCTGCGGAGTTTGTGGCCATGCTGGGCTGTGGAGATATAGGGGAGGAAAAAAGTATTTTCCTCTACCTGTCTTAGTTTCATTGGTTGAGGCTCTGCAAAGTAGACTGACAGAAGACAGATTAACAAGAGAAAAACAGAAGTTTATTAATGTGTGCACCACACATATATACATCCCATACATACTCAGTGATGGGTAACTCAGAGGGTTGGTTAGAACTTATTATATAGTATCTTAACAAAAGAACAATACATTTGTAGAATAGTAAGAAGACAGGAATGAAACTTTGAACTTCTCGGGTGTCACATGTGGAGGAAACTAATGGAAGGTAATATATTATTTTTCAGCAAATTTTGTTCTGTAGATTCCACTGGTGCCGTCTCTGGGCTAATAAGCATCTAATGTCTTTGATGACGAGAAATCATTCTGTCCTTTCTGGTGGAGAAGGGAGGGCAGAGAGTTTTTCTTGTGTCAGGTTTCTTTTTTTTTTTTTTTTAATTTCCTTTAGCTGAAAATCTTATACGAGAATGGATATTTTGGGGTGGCATACTCTGAACCCATTGATCTTCTCATTTGAAACTTTAAGAAGTTTCAGATATAAAGAATTGAGTTAGGGGCCCGGCCGGTGTAGCTCAGTGGATTGAGCGCAGGCTGGGAACCAGAGGGTCCCGGTTCGATTCCCAGTCGGGGCACATGCCTGGGTTGTGGGTCAGGTCCCCAGAGAGGGCCATGTGATATAGGCAACCATACATTGCTCTTTCTCTCTCCCTTCTCCTCTCTCTGAAAATAAATAAATAAAATCTTAAAAAAAAAAAAAGAATTGAGTTAGGGATGGAGAGAAGTGGGAGAATGGGTTAGAAAGTCAAGAAAAGCATGCAGTCTTCTTTTACTTCTTTGCTATTTTTCCTGGGTGTGGCTCTTTCAGCAGATTTTACCTGCTTCTTTTAGAAAAGGCCACTAAAAGGGAAGTTTAATACCCATAGATCCATCCATCTCACAGTCTTGCTTTGCTAACACTGATGAAACAGTCTTTGTTCTCCCCACTCTGCACCTTAGAGCTGCTATGTAATTTCACTTAAGAATTTTCCCTTTCCCCTCTGACCATTATCTTCCTGAAATTGCTGGTTCTCTGACTAGGTACATAGGCTCTTGACATGGCTTTATAGAGAGACCAGACTGACGTCAGCTTTTCTCAGCTGACAGTGTGTAGTTTGGGTAGATTCAGAGTAACACAGAAGTAATATCATGGAGGGGAGTGCTCTACCCAAGAAAGATGGAGTCTGCAGTGAGGGAGAGGGACTAAGCACAGGGATCCTGCTGGCTGTCCCTTCAGCTGTCTCCCCAGAGCCACACAACCCAGTCTCTCCTCATTTGACTTTAGTCCACCCTCCTTCTGCCAGAGTCCAGGGTCAATTTAGAAATCTTCCATTTGAGATGGTAGACTGATTGTACACTCAAGAACCTACTGGAATGACAGCAAAGCTCTATTTACAGTGTCATGCAACTCAACATGTTGGAAATTGAGAGAGCATGCCATTGAGGGACCAGAACATTTGAGGAATTTTTATAAAGTAGAAAGCAGAAGGGTCAATATTGAATGAAGATGGTGGATTAATTATATGCACAAGCCTTCAATTCTACCCCAGACCTCTAGAAATAACATGAAAGAGATGCAAAAATCTAATAATGCTGTTGAATCCTATGAACCTCCTGAAAAAGATATGGAATTGAATGGAGGAAAATTATAGCCCAAAACACAGGAGGAAGAGGGTACTTAGTGCAGGGTGGGAAAGGCCCTTAGGGGTTCGAGGGATTCCAGGCATCTCACAGACAAAGGATAGGGGTGTGCAGGGAGGGGGTTCATATGAGAAGGAGCAGATAACTTGAGCTGGGGAGAACCTCTGCATGAAGCTGAGTGCCTTGGGGTTCTCCTTTCAACCCAGGACCTCAGAGTTCACATGACACTTTTTTTTTTTTTTGATAGCCTTTTAGCTGTGTTCTAATCTCTGTGAACTCCACCCTCATTTTGTTGACTAAATATTAGCTCTTCCCAGTTTTGTTTCTTTAACAACAAGTTACCCAAAAAGTGGCCTTATCTGTGGGGACTCAGAAATGCCTCAGTTTCTGTCATTCTTTACACATTTGTTCTTCCCTTTCCAAATCTCATGAATTTGCCCTTGAACTAGCAACTTCAAATACTAGTACCTCAGATCTCTCTGTAACCTGGGCTTCCTGGCTTTTCACAAACTATGAGGGCTTAGCTGAGAGAAATACTTACTAAATTTTTTTTGCAAGGAAAAAAAAGAGTGTGAAGACTCTTAACTCATAATCACAGTACTTTCTAAACTCAGTGTGCCTCATTTTGATGAGGTGTGTTAAAATGTGTAATACTTGCTGCCTAGAATGATAGAACATATGTTTCAGAATCTAGGGATCTCAGTAGGTAAATACAGGTATTTTTGATATCTGCAGCCCTTCTAGATGGCATGCTTAAAACAGTGATACTCTTCACATTTTAGTGAACCTCATATTTATCTCTGGCAACCATTCAATTAGTCAATTAAAAAACAGCCTTCATATCACTAAACTCTCAATTCTCTTACCAAGAATTTATATGTAAGTTTTGCATAAAGGAATTAGATTAAAAATTAATAGCTAACGTTCTATAACTATTTCTGATTCTAATAATGATGAAAGAAGTGCATAAAACTTTCAAGCTAAGCAGATAATCCTTTTTCTTTTCTACTATTTACTTCTTACCAAACCGTGATTCTTTCATTAAACCTCAGTGTTAGGGACCATATGTGTATGTATATGTATATGTGTTTGTACATGTAAATTTACAGGTGATATAATGGAAGTTGATTGGAGTACCAGAATAAAAGGCTTAAAATACTATAAATGTAAATGCTAACCATATTCTAATATATAATTGTACTTTTTTCAGTTAAATTTTCATGTGGAATGAGATAATCCTCTTTTCAGCATCTGTCTCTTTCATCAGCACTTAACAACAGGAGTAGCTTTTTTGTTTTGTTTCAATTCCTGTTCTCACCCCTAGGAGCTTGGTGTCAGTGGTACAAGTCAGTGGAAAATCTGTGGCCTGGATCCTACAACCACACTTGGCATCTACTTTGAAGTAGTTAATCAGGTGAGTTGGATTTCTTCATGAATATTTATGTCTCATTGTTCTGTTTTCTGATTTATTATAAGACTGGTGGCTTCTGGTTTCTTTCCCCACAAACAGATGCTGCTTTGAGCTTATGTTTGCCCTATGACCAGCCTGGCATGGTCTCTTTAATTCCTTCCAGGGTTTGGTCAGAGTTAGACAGCAAACTGCCTTCCTTACTTTATTTTTGAACTGATAAAGTCTTTAGAAGAGTAATGGCTTTTCCCAGCCATTGTTATATTGGTCATTACATATGACCAATAAATAACTTTGAGTGAGTTAATTCTTCCCCCACTATATTATTTTAGATTTTATTTATTTATTTTTAGAGAGAGGGGAAGGGAGGGAGCAAGAGAGGGAGAGAAACATCAGTTGGGTGCCTCTTGTACTCCCCCAACCAGGGACCTGGCATGTGCCCTGATTGGGAATTGAACCAGCAACATTTCAGTTCACGGGCCAGTGCTCAATCCATTGAGCCACATCAACAGGGCCCCAATGTTTAATTAAAAAAATGTAAACATACAGAAAAATTAAAAGAAATGTACAGAAAACACCCATGTACCCATCATGTATGTTCCATAATTAACATTTACTGTATTTGCTTTGTTACATATCCATTTGTCAATCCCTTATTTTTGATACATTTCAAGCAAATTGCAGTCATCAGTTTGTTTCATCCCAAACGCTTCAGCATTAATACTATTAACTTCATATAAGTATTTATTTGAGTAGTTTTTTTTTTTTTTTTTTTTGAAGTGAAAGTCATACACAGTACGATGTGTAGATCTTAAGTGTACCATTCAAAACTCAGGAACTGCCATGTAAGCCATTTCAGGAAGAGCACACTGGGCTCTGTTTTGTTTGAGTCATGTCTCTAACGGTGATGCAGCATGTGGCCTCTCTCCCTGCAGCACAACGCCCCGATTCCCCAAGGAGGCCGAGGCGCCATCCAGTTTGTCACACAGTATCAACACTCCAGCACCCAGAGACGCATTCGTGTGACCACCATTGCCCGAAAGTGAGCATCCCGTTTCCTTTCTGTTGAGCTGACTGATGTTTTGCCTTATGAAAGACAATTTAACATCTATTAGTTTATCTTTGTAATTCCATTAAATGTTTCTTACCAATTTCTCATTGGCTCATTCAATCAGAGGAGGAGGAGGAGGAGGAGGAGGAGGAGGAGGAGGAGGCATTGTTGGCTAATCCAGTTAGCAATTGCCCACAGGAATCATCTCAGTAGGATTAAATTCATTCAAAATTATTTTTTGTTATTTTATATATTAGATAAGTAACCCATAAATACATCCTCCTTGTAAAAGATTCAAGCAGCACATATGTATATAGAGAATGGATCTCTTTTCCCACCGTCCTCAGAAGTAAAATGCTATTACTGTACTGGGATTTAACTTCACAGTCCCATTTCTGTGGCATTATATACCATATGTGTGTATTATATACATGTATGACTTCTTAAACTAATATATTTATGTTTTTGTCAATGTGTCAAGGACATCTTCTATATTAATAACATCATAAGCCTCTATCTCATTCATTCTCATGGCTGTTACATGGTTTGGATGGGATGTACCACTCCTTTAGTAAGGGCCATTTCAGGTCTTACCTTCCTTCTAGCAGTGCTGCATTTGTATTTTTATATCTTTGTGGACATGAGTATTTCTTTCCAGTCATTTCATAGAAGTGGAATTTTAGATACTACAGGACTACTTTCCTAAGAAGCTAATTTGTATTTTCCTTAGTAGTGTAAGGAGAGTACCCTGTCTCCTTACTAATAATATTGTTAATCTTGAACATGCAAATATAGAGCAATATATCACTTTTATACGTATTTTCCCATTTATCAATGGGTTGAGCACTTTCTGTGTTATTGGCCATATGTATATCTTCTGTGATAGCTTTTGCCCATTTTGTAAAACCTGTTTTTCCTTGTTTAATGATGTACAGGAACTCTATAATTTTATATATTGCTCATGCCTGTTTCTAGTCTCTCTTTTGTCTTCTAGCTTTATTCATAGTGTCTTTATTCATGTGGAAACTTTTGTATATATTCTAATCTTCTATACCCTGATGCTGAGGAAGACATTTTATGAATTTGTAAAGGTTTAGATTTTTGTTAGATTGATTTAGAGGAAGGAACACTGACTGGAGATTTAGGTACCTTTTGGTTATCTACTTCATGATGTCTTGTGGGATATTGAGAAGTTCCCTACAATTTTCTTTTGCACATATAGCCTTCAGAAATCACATGACAGTAAGTGAAAATGTGTGTAAAACTCCTGTGATTCCTGACAGTGCAGTTTGAAGTTGTGTTATCTTAGATGAAGGAACAGGATTTAGGTTTCTTTATCTTACTGAAGAGCTGGCTTTCTGTTCTTGTGAATATAAGCATGGTACTAACTCTGGAACTGTCAGTTGGGCAGACGCACAGAGTCAGCTCAAGCATATAGAAGCAGCGTTTGACCAGGAGGCCGCAGCAGTCTTGATGGCACGGCTGGGAGTGTTCCGAGCGGAGTCAGAGGAGGGGCCCGATGTACTCCGGTGGCTGGACCGTCAGCTCATTCGACTGGTAAGTTGGGAACAATGGCACTAGGTTCCATTTTGGTCTCTTCTCTGAGAAAAGAAAACTCATTTAAACCTGTTATTTTATATAGTTGGTCAACAAAAATTTATTAGTTGCCTACCTGATAAATACCAAACACTGGGCATTCTTAGAGTGATAAGAAGTATTAAATGGGCCTATTTCCTCAAGGGCTTACATTGCAGTTGGGAAGAAAGAACATGCACAGGACATTTAGAAAATGATGCAAATCTGTATATTTGAGAGTTGATTTAGATGAAACACTGTGAATGCTGTGTCCTGCATTTTCCATCCTGATATTGGAGATTTTTTTTTTCTTGAAGTAGCGGTTCATGACCCAATGAGTGTAGGGAGATGTCCAGTGTGTCATTCTTGGTCTAATCAGGGGAGTGAAACCACACAGTAATTTCAATAGGGAAAGGTTTATATAAAGAAATACTATCACGACAGGGGATTAGAATAATGAGGATTGGCTAGTGAGATGTAAAGATAATGCTAAACGATACAGGAATAGCAGATAAAAGGTGCAGCCACTGCTTCAAGGCTGAGATAGAGTACCCAAGGAAGAGCCCCTTTCCCCCCAGGTCTGCTCTAGACCTAGGTAGGAGTGCATGGCCAAGGTTTACTGATTCTCATGGCAGAGAAATTGCCATGGTGTTGTGTAATGTCAGAGGAACTTGCTAGAAATTCACCCTCTAGAATTAGATGAAAATCCAACACTCTGGGGGGCTGATGAAAACTCTTCACAGGGAAGTTTTTTATCAGAGGCACACAGGGTGTGGGATCATTGCTGACTCCCATGTGCTGTGGGAGCTTGGCACTGGGGAAGCCAAAAAGCTGCTGCTGAGCTGACCACACTGGAACCTAGAAGCAAACACTTGCCTCCAGCACTCTCTACTGATAAAGCTCAACATTGTGCCAACTAGCAAAGGAAACATTTTTAAAGAGCCCATATCCATTTCACTGCAGGCAGAAAGGGTGAGTTTGGAACTACAAGGCAATAAATCAATAATTGTCATACCTTATAATTTTACTTTCTTGGAAATTCATGGCAGGTGTTTATGATCAGAGGCATTGAAAACCTAGTAAAAAAACATTTAGCTTTGTTTAGCTCTGTGTTTGCCCTTGCTGTGTCAAGGAACCATTTTTTTTTGTGCTCTAGGGAATATTAACATTTCAGACACGATTTGAAAATGGAGCAGAGGGTCCAAGTGGTTGATTTCACGTGGAAAGTGAGCCTTGAATCAAATCTTTTAAAAATGAATAGGATAGTAGGAGAATAGAAGAAGGCAAGGCTTGGCAAGTGAAAGCCCCATCCTGTGGGAGGTAGCTCTGCACTTCAGCTTTTGCTGGGGACATTGGCGAGACCACTGTCACAGAGGCCAGAATGTGCAGTGGGGAGAGAGGCAGTGAAAGTGCAGCTTAATTATGAATTGTCTTCATTTTAAAGTCAAGTCACTTCCATTAATGTTAGAGAGAAATGAGACTTAGGTGTGATTTCCAAGTAGGGGTATTACAGGAGCATGATTCTTTTTTACATTTACCATCATTCTATTTACATTTACCATTACCATATGAGGTTAATTTGGAAAGTGAAAAGGCTATTGTTGGGGAGACCTGATGGAGGGATTCACAGGCTCAAGGGAGCTGAGACCAGGGTGGCAGCAGTAGAATGAAAAGTGGGAGAAGGTTTGGAATCAGGATGAATGCTAAAAAGAATTGATATAGTGATGGAAGGATAATTGACTTGGGATGGTAAATACACAATACAGCGTACAGATGATGTGTTGTGGAATTGTGCACCTGAAACCTGTATAATTTAGTTAACCAGTATCACCCCAATAAATTCAATAAAAAGGAAAAACAAAATTTTTTTAAAAATTGATAAAACTTGGTGAAACTATATGTGAAATAACCGCCCCCCCCTGCAAAATCAGCACTGACTGTCTAAGTTCTAAGTGTGGGTAACTGGAAGAATGACAGCATGGTAGAAAAATGGAAAAGGAGAGCAGCTTTAGGGTAGAAGAAGGTAAGTAGTCTTCTTTTTTTGTTGTTGTAATAATTTATTTTTGATAGGCTGAATGTGAAATTGCACTAATATGTCCAAGGAAAGCTGTCCTGTAGTTAGATGGAGGTCAGCACTGGACATAAAGGAGGAATTTGGATGACATTGGTCTGGCTCTAGTGTTCATTTGTAGCTGAAGCAGGGAGTCGGGGAGCGGGGGACAGAGCACTTACCTCTAAGTTAGGAGTAGGAAGATGAGGAGCTGTTAAAGAAGGCAGAGCAGGATTGGTTGAGAGTTAACAGAAGAAAGGAAAGTGCTATTTTAATTGCTGAAGGAGAAAGTTTCCAGAAGTTTGGGGAGTCTCTTGACTTGAGGTGTTAGGAAGTTCAGGAACATAAGAACTGCAAGGGCATTGGATTTGGTAGGAAGAAGGTGAATGCCAGAGATGGGATTTATTTAAATGGTGGACAGTCTGATTCTTTGATGGCCAGAGGAAATGTGTGAAATAAAAAGGAAATAAAGGCAGGGAGAGAAAACATTTTTCAGAAATTTGTCTTTGAAAGGAGTAAAAATATTGAGTTGTAGAGTAATGGAATATCAAGGTTGGTCTATAATTGGTAGGTGATATTTCATGGTCTTGGGGGGATTTATTTATTTATTTATTTATAAATTTTTATGGAAGAGGCATCTGAGAACTCATCTAGCCCCTCGTTAGAGTGGTTTTTGGCCAGCATGGCCTGGGTGCTGGTTAGAATGCAGGATCTCCGCATCTTCACCAGGTCTGCCAAACCAGAATTTGCATTTTCACAACACTCTAGGTGTGTGTCTGCCTGTCTGTGGCTGAGAAGTACTGGTTTGGAACACAGTCAGTGGCAGAGTTGATTATAATGTAGCTCTTTTAACATCAAGGATTTATCCAGGTGATTCTAAATTAGGGTTTTCTCACCCTTTTTACTGTTTTCTTTCAACAGTGTCAGAAGTTTGGACAGTATAACAAGGAAGACCCCACTTCTTTTAGGCTATCAGATTCCTTCTCTCTGTATCCTCAGGTAAGTAACAGGTGTTTCTAAAGTAACTATAGATGAATAAATTGTGATAGAAATAAGACTCACTACTCTTGGGGCAAAGTGAAGATTTGGTATATTTTGAGACTCAGGCTGTAGGTGATAAAGGTTGTTCACTTCAAGACAAATACCGTCTCTGTGCCAGCCAGTACCTGAGCCCTGCAGAAAACAGAGGTGACATGCAGAAAGGAGAAAATAACTGAATTAACTTTCATGAAAAGGCAAAACAGGTTCATTGCTATAAGGCCCCAACAAAATCTCTTAATTAGTAGAAGTTCTGGGTGGATCATCAGCTACCTCAGCAGCGAACGAACAACAGCAAAGAAAATGAAGCACATTGGAAGATGAATTTAATAAAGGAGACTACATTAATGTGACAGATGTTTAATGATATGTCCATGGTTATTATGCTGCGTCATAACTAGGAATCAGCAGTAATAAGCAGCTTCTATAAATAACTGCTTGATGCAGGAACTAAGCATTTAGGAGCTGCTGGACAAAGGGGAAAGGAGGGTGAGTAGAGGGAGCCTGAAGTTGCTGTCAGGGATCTGGGTATTCACCTTTTCTGAACCTCCATCCTCATCTGAGAAAACTAGAATTTAGCTTAGTGGGTGGCTGTGAGGATTACGTGAGCTGAGGCCAACCAAATGTTTAGCACGTAGTGAATGTGAGCTGCTGGCTCTACAGCTGGGACCTGGAACTTTCAGGTTGGCTTCTTCACAGGGACAGCTTTTCTAGCACTGGAAGCAAACTCAACTTTATTTCCTCTTCCCTCAGAGACACCTTTATGGGGAATAAATTAAAAGAAGCACTTTTATTTCTAAATAAACTTGTGAGGACTGAGCTGTCCAAATGTGTATTATCCTTTCAAATACTTGCTTTGGGAAGTGGACGCAGGTTTCAATCATGAACTTGTACAGCTCGGACTATTCAGGTTCAAGGGCGCCTTGGAGGTCATCTCACTGGCCCAGGGTAGAGCTCTGTGGTGCTGGATATGTGCCTCTTCTCTGGCCTGTGCCCGACCTGAGGCTGTGCAGCATTGGTGAAAAGAGCCAGAATCTGGGCCAAGTTCCAGCACTGGCTCTGCTGCTGCTAGTCTTGCTGCTGCTAATCTTGGGTAAGGTTCTGGACTCCTGTGAATATTGGTTTCTTCTTTATTTTTTTTTGAAAGATTTTATTTATTTAGAGAGAGGGGAAGGGAGGGAGAAAGAGAGGGAGAGAAACATCAATGTGCGGTTGCCTCTTACATGAACCCCACTGGGGACCTGGCCTGCAACCCATCATGTGCCCTGACTGGGAATTGAACTGGCGACTTTTTGGTTCGCAGCCCATGCTCAATCCACTGAGCTACCCCAGCCAGGTGTTGGTTTCTTCTTTAAAAGGAAGGGGTTGGTCTGGAGAACTGATTTGCAATCTTTTTACAGTTGTGGACTCTTTTTCTTAAGAGGACCCTCTTAAAAGCCAGTATGCAAAGCACACGGACTTGGGTGCCACTCTGGTTTTTGCCCAGGTACCACCCCTACACACTGGGTCCTACCGTAGTACTCTCTACCACCTCACTCCCAGGGCCCTGTGGTTTCACCAAAACTCAAGAGCACAGTTTGGAAACCACTGAATGAGATGGTCTCTAAGATTCCTTTTGTTGAGGCATCTAGGATAGAGGTCAATAGCCCAGTTTCTGGAGCCAACAGCATGGACTAGAGTCTAGCCCTGCCACTCAGTAGTGGGTGGCCTTGGACAAGTTGTCTACCCCGCAGTTTCCTGATACATGAACTAAGGATGGTAAAAATCTACCTTGTGGGCTTATTGGAAGGATTGAATAGTTCTTGTCAAAGTGCTTTGCACATAGGATAAATTGAATGTCAGCTGTGATTATTGTTTAGGAGTCTGTGCTTTAATATATGGAGTCTCAAGAAGCTTTATGCTTCTCAAGGCAGCTCATTTCCATGTTCTGGTAACTCTTTAGAGTGAGTTAAAAGTCTGCCCTCCACCTTCTAATTCTCATGGTAAAGAACACACCTCTCCAGCATCATCTTCTTTTCCCTGTCTCCTTTATAGTCCTCACTCCAACATACTAGCCTGTGTCTGAGGTCTCTCACCTCTCATCTGCTGTTACCATGCCTAGAGTCCTTTCTCCCCTGGCCCTCGGGCCTCCTCATGAATGTCTTTCAGATTCAGTAGCTTTGGGAAGTCTCTTGGCTGTCTCTCCAGCCCCACCCCATTGTAGCAGTACTTTCCCGTCCAAGGGCTCGTAACATACTGCCCCAAGTGTGCCTTGTCCCCACTGGACTGTGACCCCTTTGAGAGCAGACACTCTGTCTCTGCAGCCCAGCTTAGTGACTTCAGAAGTAGTGCTGCTTTGCCCTTCCCATTTCATTTCCAATCTCTGACATACCCAGAGGCTCCCCCTACCATCAAAAAATAATTTTAGAATTTCTAATTATGGTAAAAACACATAAAATTTATCATATTAACCATTTTTAAATGTACCGTTCAGTAGTGTTAGGTATATTCACCTTGGTATATTCTGCTGTGCAACAGATCTCCAGAACTTTTCATCTTGCAAAACCAAAATGCTATACCCATTCAACCACAACTTTCCATTTCCTACTTCCCCCAGCCCTGGTACCACCATTTTATGGTCTGTTTTATGAACCCAGAGGTCTTATTCTTAAAAGTGTGGGTTTTCCTCTTTCAGAGACCTAAGGCAAGTCTACTCTTTTGGTATCTAAGCAGGTTACAGGTACATGGTTTTGTCTTTTTTTTTCTTTATGAATGCAGTTCATGTTCCATCTTAGAAGATCTCCATTTCTTCAAGTGTTTAATAATAGTCCTGATGAGTCATCGTATTACAGACACCATTTTGCCCGACAGGATCTAACCCAGTCCCTCATCATGATCCAGCCCATTCTCTACTCCTATTCGTTCCATGGACCACCAGAAGTAAGGTTTTATGTGAATGCCTTTCTTGGAATTGGAATCACCTAATATACTATTTTGTCTTTTCTCTTAGAGAAAAACTGTAAAAAAAAGAAAACTTTGATTCTTTATAGTAATTTAACATTATTTCTCAGTCTCAAAAATGTGCATAGGGAAAAGTCATGGGCACATAAATCTATTATCTGTGGAAGGCAGTATTACAAGTGGAAAACTTTATTTTTTCTATTTTTTTAATTTTTAGAAATATTTATTTATTTTAGACAGAGGAGAAGGGAGGGAGAAAGAGAGGGAGAGAAACATCAATGTGTGGTTGCCTCCTGCACACCACCTACTGAGGACCTGTACTGGTCTGCAACCCAGGCATGTGTTCTGACTGGGAATCAAACGGGTGATCCTTTGGTTCGCAGCCCAGCGCTCAATCCACTGAGCCACACCAGCCAGGGCTATTTTTTCTTTAAAGATTTTATTTATTTATTTTTAGAGAGGAGGGGAAAGGAGGGAGAAAGAGTGGGAGAGAAACATCAATGTGTGGTTGCCTCTTGTGTGCCCCCTACTAGGGACCTGGCCTGCAACCCAGGCATGGGCCCTGACTGGGAATTGAACTGGCGACCCTTTGGTTTGCAGGCTGGCACTCAGTCTACTGAGCCACACCAGCCAGGGCATACAAGTGGAAAACTTTTTAAAATACTGCGAAGGTACTTTTTTCAGTGTGTTCAGATACTTTGATTCAGTAATTCCATGTCTTGTCTTGTATCCAAAGAAAGTACTCCTCTATATAGAAAAGGTTTTGTTTAAAGAAATAGTAAATAAACTATTAGAAGAGAAAATTAGAAAATAATCCAAATGCTCAATAGTAGTGAAATAAATAATCTAAGAAATATTTACAGTTTATGTAACATAATAAAATAAATATGTTAAAATGCTACATAAAAAATTAAGATAGAAACTTTTCTAAATTATGTTTTCTTAAAAGTCTGCAAGAATTAAAAACTGTATGGAAATAAACCAAACTATCAATATTTGTTGTCCTTGGGTTCAAATATTCTTTAACTTAAAGTATAAGTTACTTTTATTATTATTATTATTATTTTTTTTAATTTTATTTTATTATTTATTTTTAGAGAGAGGGGAAAGGAGCTAGAAAGAGAGGGAGAGAAACAGCAATGTGTGGTTGCCTCTCACATGGCCCTCACTGGGGACCTAGCCCACAACCCAGGCATGTGCCCTGACTGGGAATTGAACCGGGACCCTTTGGTTCCCAGCCCGCGCTCAATCCACTGAGCTATACCAGCCAGGGCCTGTTACTTTTATTATTGAAATAAAGATCATAAAAATATATTTTGTAGTAAACTTTCCAAACTTGTAATAAAAGCTCTACTTTTTCATGCAGCCATCTCTATTTGTCACATGCAGTTGTAGTATATCTGAGAGCCTTTGTTTCTGATAGATGAAATACATTTTTAGCATGAAACTGAGAATTTTTGGCATAACTTTTGGTTCCCAGAGCAAAAGATACCAATAATCTCCTTTCCCAGTTGATGAGGGAGTATTTGGAGCCCCTTTCTTCTACAAAGTTGAAATTTAGAACTGCTGAGTCAGGAAGCAGAAAGTAGAAATGATGTGAAGGGTGGGGAGAGCCATTGCACCTGGTACCATTTGTAAATGGCCTTGTTGACGGCCTGGCCATGTGGGGAACAGAGGGAAAATCAATGTCATCTTTTCCCCTTTTTTTCAGCCAGTACTATTGGACAGCAGCAGCATTCTGGCTGACAGAATATTACTAATGGATACTTTCTTCCAAATTGTCATTTATCTTGGTGAGGTAAGATATTATTAATTCTTTTTTTTTTTTTACTATTTTTACTTTCTTCTTATTAATTTAGTTTTTTATGTATTTGAAACAAAGACTTGGGCTTAGAAAACTCACAGTTTATTATAATATGTACAGCAGCATTATTCTAGTGAATAAAATCTTTTTTTATTAGGTCACTGGGGTGTTTATATATTAGTAACTTTAATAATATTTGCTGTAAGTAAATCTTAGGTGGTCTTTTCAAATCACCATATATATTTCTGAGTTGTCAGGCAAGATCAGTTAGTTACTTTTCCTCAGTAAACTTTCTATATGCAGTACTACTCTTTCAGAGTTATGCTAGAGTTAGTAGTATGCATGCATACATTTGGGACTAAAGTTTTGCTTTGAAATAATGTGGCACCATGAACCTTAAGCTGGGTCTGTGGATCTCTAGGATGGCTATATATGGCCTTCTGGGCAGGAATGGCTCCTCTGAAGAAAATTCTTTTACTCAGCCTTATATACAGTGATATATTCTTTTTCTCCTATTGCACATTCTTTACCTTTAGTAAGTTGCTTTGTGGTTGACTTAACTTCCTAGTGTCAGTACATTAGAAGTGATTTCAGATGTCCTGAAAAGATGTAAATTGTGTTTCAGAATTTGTTAATAACTTTAAAAGAATTCATCTTCTAATACTAATGGGCGTTTTATAACTGTAAACATTTTTTAGCATATTAACACCCAGTCTGCTAGCCACTTGCCCACAGATAGTAGGCTGTCAGTAATGGTCCTAGGCCAAGGGCCAGTTGTGACCAGCTGCTTTTCCCATTGGTTTCTTTAAGAACAATAATCACAACATAGCTTTTCTTTGCCTTCAGTTCATTCCTCATAGACATCACTGGCCATAGTCCCTGAACCTATTAATTCATGCATTTATTGAGCATCTTCTCTGTGCAAGTGATTGGCTCTAATGACAAAGACAGTGACATCGTTCTCACCCTCCAAAAGCCCTAAGCCTGCAGGTAGTTCTTCTTAAGAACTCTTGTAACCAAGTGAGTTTATGATAATTTCCTCCATGCTACCAGTCAGTCAAAAATTAAGACCTAGAAAATAGTATAGGAAACTCTCAGAATGGAGAAGAGGCTGCAGAAGGAAACATCTAAAGAGAATCATCTTTCTGGAATCAGATTAACAGTTACATGTGAAAGCACTTCAGCTTATTTATAAAGATAATTTAATCAGTCAATTTTTTTTTTTAAATTTCCTGTGCGCTCAAAATATTTCTTAGACCATTTACTGATGGGAATGAAAGAATGAAAGAGACTCAAAGTGTTTAGCCTAGTTGGGGAGACAGTCTTTACTTCCTAGCTTAGTGTATTGCCATCTACTTATTGCCTAACTAAGTCTCATACTTTGATTCTTATAGCTTTTATATACTATAAAATACTTTCCCGCTAAGAATATCTCCACACAGAGCACAGGGGGTGGGGGTGGGGTCAAACCCACCAGGTCTGTGTGACTATTATGCACTTGAAGGGAATGTACAATATGTGTTAATTGGAAAAAGAATGGGGGATTGATTCCATGGAAGCAGCCCACAAGTCCTTTTCCCTGCCAGGTTTAAGGAAATGAAAAGCTAGACCAAGTGATGGCAGTGGAATGGCAAGGAAGGGGGTCTCGGTTCCTTGGGACAACTAATCCCGCAGTTTGGCTGAGAAGGTGTGACTGATGACATACTTCTGGGAGAATTGTGTGGTTGGGGGTGTCCTGAATTCACCTCTTTGCTTACTCATACTTAAAGTCAGCTCTACTTTGTTCCCCTCTAAAACTTGTCATTCTTGACGTAAGTTTAGAGGTAGGGAGATGGTGTTAGAAAGTCAAAAGTGTTGAAAAAGATTGTTGTTTCATTGTTTCCACAGTAGTTTTTGTTTATGTGTTTTGGTGTAGACCATAGCCCAGTGGTGTAAAGCTGGGTACCAGGAGATGCCTGAGTATGAAAACTTCAAGCACCTTCTTCAGGCACCACTGGATGATGCTCAAGACATTCTGCAAGCGCGCTTCCCTATGCCACGTTACATTCACACAGAACATGGAGGCAGTCAGGTTGGTGAGGTCACTTCTACAAGAGCTTTGGTCCTCAGTGGTTTT
This sequence comes from Micronycteris hirsuta, assembly GCA_004026765.1. Lineage (NCBI taxonomy): Eukaryota > Metazoa > Chordata > Mammalia > Chiroptera > Phyllostomidae > Micronycteris > Micronycteris hirsuta. The sequence continues at coordinate 50,939 of PVJI01009592.1, forward strand.
TATGATGTATTTTTATGGCTATAAATCCAAACAGTATGGTTAACATTTTATGTGGTAACATAAATTGCTGTATAGATAAACTTCCAAATATGACTTGTTTTGAAATGAGTGGTCAGAATATGTTGATGTAAAAGTAGAGGATTGCTACACTTCCGGCCAAGATGGAGTCATAGATAGACACACTGTGCCTCCTTGCACAACCAAAAGAGGGACAACAACAGTTTAAAAACAAAAAAACAACCAGAACTAACAGAAAATCGAACTGTATGTAAGTCCGACAACCAAAGAGTTAAAGAACACACATTCATCCACACCGGTAAGCAGGGCAGATCCGGGCGGAGAGAGCTTGAGGCAAGATGGCAGTTTGTGGAGCAGGGCGGGCAATGCAGTAGCTGGCTGGTGAGACCTGCGGCTGGTGGACCCCGACAAGACTGCAGCTGGCAGACCCACGCCCAGCGGGGCTGAGGCAGGTGGAGCAGGCAGTCCTGAATTCACGTGCAGATAAAGCATCTATTGGGGAGCGAGACAGACCGTACAGCCCAGGGTTCCAGCATGGGGAAATCAAGACTCAATCCACCAATTGAAAACACCTATCGGGACTGAGGCAACAGTGGGAGGAACTCCCAGCCTCATAGGAGACTTTGTTAGAGAGGCCCACAGGGCCCCAGAATGTACAGAAGCCCACGCAACCCGGAATGAGCACAGAAGAGCCCAATTTGCTTGTGGGCAGCAGGGGAAGTGACTGAAGGCCGTCAGAGAGCAGAGCAAGCGCCATTGTTCTCTCTCAGACCCCTTTCCCACATTCAGCATCACAACACAACAACATGGGCTGCCCTGCCCTGTTGAACACCTAAGGCTCCGCCCCTTATATGTAACAGCCCTGCTGAGAAAAAAAGGCCCAAATGAAAAAACAGATCAAAACTCCAGAAAAAATACAACTAAGCCACAAAGAGATAGCCAGCCTATCAGATGCACAGTTCAAAACACTGGTAATCAGGAAGCTCATAGAATTGGTTGAATTTGGTTGCAAATTACATGAAAAAAATGAAGGCTACGCTAAGTGAAATAATAGTGATAGGAAGGAAACTGGGACTCAAATCAACAGTTGTGGACCAGAAGGAAGAAAGAAACATTCACCCAGAAAAGAATGAAGAAACAAGAATTCCAAAAAATGAGGACAGGCTTAGGAACCTCCAGGACATCTTTAAACGTTCCAACATCCAAATTATAGAGGTACTGGAAGGAGAAGAGGAAGAGCAAAAAATTGAAAACTTATTTGAACAAATAATGAATGAGAACTTCCCCAATCTGGCATAGGAAATAGACATCCAGGAAGTCCAGGAAGCTCAGAGAGTCCCAAAGAAGTTGGACCCAAAGAGGAACATACCAAGGCACATCATAATTACATTACTCAAGATTAAAAATAAAGAGAGTATCTTAGAAGCAGCAAGAGAAAAGGAAACAATTACCTACAAAGGAGTTCCCATAAGACTGTCAACTGATTTCTCAAAAGAGACCTTACAGACAAGAAGGGGCTGGAAAGAAGTATACCAAGTCATGAAAGGCAAGGACCTACATCCAAGATTACTCTATCCAGCAAAACTTTCATTTAGAATGGAAGGGCACATACAGTGGTTCTCAGATAAGGTCAAGTTTAAGGAGTTCATCTTCACCCAGCCTTTATTATATGAAATGTTAAAGGGATTTATATAAGACATGAAGGGTTATCAGCAGGGGAGTGGGAGGGGGAGAGAGGCAGAAAAAGTACAGAGAATAAGTAGCATAAATGGTAGGTAGAAAAGAAACAGGGGGAGGTTAAGAATAGTATAGGAAACGTAGAAGCCAGAGAACTTATATGCATGACCCATGGTCAAGACCGAAAAGCAGGGAATATGAGGAGGGGTGCGGGGTGGAGGAGAATAAAGGGGGGAAAATGGGACAACTGTGGTAGCATAATTAATAAAATATATTAAAAAAATTTAAAAAATGTAGAGGATTGCCAAAATAAAATGCATTGTTTTATTTTTCTGGAATTCTAATAAATTGAGAGCTATTGGTTTTAAGCTACAGAAATGGGTTCCTGTGCAGTAAAGAATTTCTTAATGTAACAAGTGCAATAAAAAATTTCTTAATGTAACAAGTATAACTTTTTTTTTCCTAGTATACTAATATTAATGCTACTTTTAATCTATAATTTTTTTTTTTAAGGCTCGATTCCTCTTGTCTAAAGTGAATCCATCTCAGACACACAATAACCTCTATGCTTGGGGACAGGTAAGAATCTGTCAGGTATTTGGAGAGGACGCTAATCTATTTTTTAAAAAACTAGTTATAAGTTGGATTCATCTTGGCCTGGAAACAGAATGGCTTCGTTATTTTGATGGAAAAAAGAACTTTGAACATAGCTTGCGGGTGAGGGATGGCTACCCAGTGTGGATCCTTTTATGTAATACACAGCATAATATCACAGGTTGAGGCCAGAGGCCAGAACACCACAGTGTGGCCTCCCTCCATTTGACTCTTGAAGACACAGCAACATTGCCCCAAATCCTCCCTCTCCTCCTTTCTCTCTTCCAAGAGGGCAGGGCCAGAACATCTGCAAATGCTCACTATTGGGTCTTTGCTGTCTTTACTTTTCAGCCCCTGATTCCTTCTTTATCTAACTATTTCAACCATTTGTGTCTCTTTCAAATGAGTCATTTCTTCCATTCTGTTTTCTTATAACATTTTTAAATTTTAACTTTTTTTTGGTGATAATTGCATGTTTATATGCAGTTATAAGAAGTAATATACAGAGATCCCCTATACCCTATACCCAGTTTCCCCCAATGGTAACATCCTGTAAAACTGTAATGCAGTATATTGTAGTCAGGATACTGAGATTGAAAAAGTCCAGATGCACATTTCCGTCTGCACAAGAATCTGTCCTGTTTCTCTAGCTTTTAAGGATTTTATTTATTTATTTTTAGACAGAGGAAGGGAGGGAGGAAGGGAGAGAAACATCAATGTGTGGTTGCCTCTCTCATGACCCCCTCCTGGGGACCTGGCCTGCAACCCAGGCCTGTGCCCTGACTGGGAATCGAACCAGCAGCCCTTTCCTTCACAGTCCAGTGCTCAGTTTGGCACTCAGTCCACTGAGCCACACCAGCCAGGGCTTTCCTGTTGCTCCTTTATAGTCACATTCACCTCCCTCCTGCCTCCACCCGTTCCTTAATACTTGTCAACTGCTGATCTGTTCTTCATTTCTATCATTTTGTTATCAAGAATGTTATATACATGAGCCCTGGCGGCTGTGGCTTAGTGAATTGAGTGCTGGCCTGTGAACCCAAAGGTTGCCGGTTCGGTTCCCAGTCAGGTTACATACCTGGATTGCAGTCCAGGTCCCCCGTTGGGGGCTTGCTGGAGACAACCGATCAATGTATCTCTCTCATATTGATGTTTCTCTCCCTCTCTTTCTCCCTTCCTTCCCTTCTTTGACAAAGAAAAGTTATATACTGTATTTTTTGGACTATAAGACACACCGGACCATAAGACTCACCTAGGTTTTAGAGGAGGAAAATAGGAAAAAAATTTTGAAGCAAAAAATGTGGTAAAGTATTTAATAATATCAATAACATAATATTTCACCAACATAGTCACCCATAGCTAGCCAGGTAAGCTACATTCGGACTATAAGACGCACTCCCATTTTCCTCCCAAATTTGGGTCAGGGGGAAGTATGTCTTATAGTCTTCAAAATACGGTATATGAAATCACATGGTGCATAACCTTTGGGACTGGCTTTTTTTCCCCTCAGCATAATTATCTAGAGATTCATCCAGGTTATTATATGTATCAGTAATTTGTTTCTTTTTATTTGCTGAGTATTGGTCCATAGTATAGAGGTATCATAGTTGCTTAATAATTTAGCCATTAAGGGACATCTGGGTTGTTCAGCTTCTTACTACTAGGAATAAAGCTGCTTTAAGTATTCGTGTACAGTTTTCTTATGAACTGAAGTCTTGATTTCTCTGAGATAAATACCCAGAAGTACATTTGCTCAATTGTTTGGTAGTTACATGGTTAGTCTAAGAAACTGCCATATTGTTTTCGAGAATGGCTATCCTTCTCCAACCCTACCACCAATGTATGACCATTTAGTAATGTTATTAGTATTTTTAGAGAGAGGAGAAGTGAGGGAGGGAGAGAAACATCAAATGTATACCTGCCTCTCATATACCCACCTCCTGGGGATCCGGCCCACAGCACAGGCATGTGCCCTGACTGGGAATGGAACCAGCGACCCTTTGGTTCTGTAGATCGGCACTCAATCCACTGTGCCACACCAGCCAGGGCAGTATTATTATTATTCTTATTTTAGCTTTTCTGATAGGTGGGTAGTGGTATATAATGTTGTGATTTTAATTTACATTTTTCCAGTGGCTTTTCATGTGCTTCTTTGCCTTTTGTATACCTTCTTCGATGAAATCTCTGTCCTTTGCCCATGTTCTAATTGTATTATTTGCTTTTTTTTACAGTTGAATTTTGAGCTCTTTATAAATTCAAGATGCTAGTCTTTTGTTGCATATATGCTCTGTGTATATTTCTCTCACCTGTACCTTCTCTGTACATCCTCTTCACCAGATCCTTTGCAGAGCAATTTTTTTCTTTTATGAAGTTCCCTTTATCACTTTTTCCTTTTATGGACTGTGCTTTTGGTCTCAGGTTTAAACATTCTTTGCCTAGCCATGGATACCAAAGATCTCCTGTGTTTGATTCTTTAATATTATGTTTATATTTTAGTATGTGATTCATTTTGAATTAATTTTTATATAAGACATGAAGTATAAATTTATTTTCTGCAAATGGATGTCTAATTGCCCCAACACCATTTATTGAAAAAGGCTGCTTTTCTTCCACTGAATTGCTTTTGTATCTTTGACAAAAATTAGTTGGGTGAATTTGCGTGAGTCGATTTCTGGGTTTTTTGCTCTGTTCTATTAATTATGTTTTCTCCTTCTACTAACACCATACAGTCTTTTTTAAAAATAGATTTTATTTATTTTTTAGAGAGAAGGGAAGGGAGGGAGAAAGAGAAAGAGGAAGAGAAACATTGACGTTTGGGAGAATCATTGATTGGTTGCTCTTGCAGGCCACCAACCAGACACCTGGCCTGCGACCCAGGCATGCGCCCTGACTGGAAATTGAACAGGCAACCTTTCAGTTCACAGGCCAGTGCTTAATGCACTGAGCCACACCAGCCAGGGCTATTGACTTCTCTTGTTTTGTTGTCTATTCTCATTTTCATTGATTCCTACTCTAATCTTTATTTTTTTTCTTCTGCTTGCTTTAGGTTTATTTTCCTCATTTTCTAAGTTCTTGAAATAGGAGGTTATCTTATTTATTTAAGACTTTCCTCTTCTCCAGTACGTGCATTTAGTGCTATTAAATTACCTTGTCAGCGTTGCTTTGGTGGTGTCCCACAGGTTTTGATGTATTGTATTTTCATTTTTGTTCAGTTTGATATATAATATATATTTGTATTTTAATTCCCTTGATAGTTCTTCTCTGACTCTTGGATTATTTAGAAGTGTTGCTTAGTTTCCAGGTATTGGAGATTTTCTTCTCTGTCTGTTATTGATTTCTATTTCCATGGTTGTTGGAGAATACACTTTGTATGGTTTTAATTCTTATAAATTTACTGAATTTTGGTTTATGGCCAGGTTTTATGGCCAAGGGTAAGGACTGTCTTGGCATATGTTCCATGGTCACTTGAATGTGTACCTTGCTGTTGTTGGATAGTGTTCTATGAATGGTAGATTCTGTTAGTTGATAGTGTTGTTGAGTTGAGTTCTTAGGTATTCCTGATAATTATCTGCCTAGTTGTTATGTCATTTTTGTTGAGAGAGGGTGTTGAAGTTTCTAACTCCAATTATGAGTTTGTGTATTTCTCTTTTGAGTTCTATCAGTTTTTATTCACGTATTTTGCAGTTCTCTTTTTTGTTGCATACAGATAGAATTGTTATGTCCTCTCAGTGGATTGACCTTATATCATTTATTATACAAGGTCTGTCCAGAAAGTATCCAGTCATGCGATATGAAAAATAGAGACATTTATTGAACAAGATATAAGAAGCATTGTATGTAGGACAATGATGCCTCAGTCCCCTTCAAAGGAGGCACCTTGGGACCTCACACAGCTCTCCCATTCACTATCAGCTGCCCCATCGTGTTTTCCTGAATCTCACTGATAGTCTGAAATCTCTTCCCTTAAAAAGGTGATTTTAGTTTTGGGAAAAGCCAGAAGTCTCAGGGCACCAAATATGGGCTGAGGGAGGCTGAGTCAGTCACCTGAGTGATTTGGTGTTTCACAAAAAACTCTGCATGAGATGTAATGCATGAGCATGTGTTGTCCTATGATGAAGCTGCCAGTTACCACTTGCCCATAGCTTTGGCCTTCTGAATCACCTGAACAGCGTCTGCAGAGGAATGTTCAAGCTTAAAGCAAAATTTGACGCAGACTTGTTGCTCTACTCACTCAGTCATTTTGAATGCGATGGCTACATAGTACACATGCTCACTCATGGTATCTACTGTCCCCACTGGCTAGTACAGTGAAGTCATCATTGTTCACACATGTGTGTTCCAGTCCAATCTCCTTGGCTGCCAGGTTACATCAATGTCACGCAAACCATTCTCCTTATATTAACAATGGCTGGACTTTTTCCTGACAGAGCATGTATGCCCAACCCCTCTCTGATTAGATGTTTTAGGTAAGCATAATCTGTGGTCTCCGAGTATCAGAAAAGGGGCTTTTGCCCTCTACTTTGCAAATCTGACCTTTATAAGACAATCATAAGGTTAAGTATTTGATGAATCTAGACAAGAAATGATTCTTGCTGTCGTAAACCATATTTCATCTCTGACTGCCTTTTTTGTTTAAATGAACCTTTTTTTATTAGAAGAGTTTTAGATTTTCAGAGAAGTTGAAAGTGTGGAGTTCCCATTTACCTCAGATCTAATGTTAGTATGGTACATTTATTACAATTAAACATTATAATTAATTAAAGCCCATACTTTAATCAGATTTTCTTAGATTTTACCTAATGTCCTTTCTCTGTCCCATTATCCCATGTAAGGTTCCATATTGCATATTTTTCCATCATGTTTCCTTATTTTGGGTGTCACATTGATGTTGCACAAACCATTTTCATTATATTAATAATGGTTGGACTTTTTCCAGACAGACCTCATATAATGTCTCTATCTCTGGTAATTTTGTTTGCACTAACATTTACTTTATGTGGCATTGATAAAGCCTTCTTCCTTTATCTCTTTTCATCCTTTAACTTTCAACTTGCTTCTATCATTATAGTTGAAGTGAATTTCTCAGAGACAGCACAAAGCTTGTGTCATTGTTTTTAATTTACTCTGCTAAGCTCATAATCAATATATTTGGACCATTTATATTTAATGTAATTGTTGATATACTAGGGCTTAAGTCTGCCATTTTGTATTTTGCTTTCTCTGCTATTTTTTTCTTGCCTTCCTGTGAGTTACTTGAACATCTTTTTAGAATTCTATTTTAACATGTTTGTAGTGTTTTTGAGTGTGTCTCTTTGTAGTGGATACTCCTGGTTGTTCTAGAGCACAGGTGGCAAACACAAGGCCCACGGGCTGAATCCAGCCCTCCACCTTGTTTTATCCAGCCTGGCACCTTGTTTCTACCCAGCAGTAGTGCCGAGTTCTCACTTAACTGTTAAGGAGTAGTTACATTTATACAGTCCTAAAGTTACATTGAGCCCTTTGAAGACAACCTCAAGGCTGATGTGGCCCCTGGTGAAAATGAGTTTGACACCCCTGGTCTAGAGCGTTGCATTACATTACGTATTCATAGCTTCTCACAGTTTACCAGTGTTGTTTTTTTGACCAGTGCGAGTGAGGTATACAAAACTTACCACCCCTTTATGTCCCTTTACCCTGCCTCATTTGTAATATAGTTGTGTTAAATATTTCTTCTCCATACATCAGATACAGTTTTTGTTCAATCATCAAACATTATTTACAGATGTCAAGAGAAGATGAAAAGCCTACTGTCTTTATCCCTAATTTTATCCCTATGTTCTTTGTTCCTTGTTGATACTCGAGGTTCCTTTCCTTATTTCCTTTCTGTTTAGAGATTTCCTTTAGCCATTCTTTTAGAGTAGGTCTGCTGGTAATAGAATCTTAGTTTCCCTTCATTTGAAATTCTTGATTTCCCTTTCATTCATGAAGGATATTTCTGGTGACATTCCTTTTCATTAGGTAGTTAAAAAATATTTTGCCACTCTCTGGCTTGTATGGTTTCTGATGAGAAATTCACTGTCATTCTTGTTATTTTTCCCCTGTGGATAACATGTCATTTTTCTCTGGCTGCTTTCAATATATTTTTCTTTGTTGTGAGTTTTCAAGTTAAAGTACCATGTGTTTTTGGTGTTCATTTCTGTGGAGTTAGCTTATTTGGAATTTTCTTAGTGTCTTGATTCAGTGTATTTATGTCTCCTGCCAAAATTGGGTATTTTCAGCCATTATTTTTCAAATACTTTGTCAGCCTGCCCTCTTTTTTTTTTTTTCTCTCTCTCTCTCAGACCCCGGTGACATGAATGTTAGGTTTTTTTATCTCCAGTTTACTGATTATTTTCTCTGTTCCATTTCCCCTATTGAGTTTATACACAGAGCTTTTTATTTGTTGCTGTATTTCTTTGTTCTAAAATTTCCATTTGATTCTCTCGTATGCTGTTCTTGAGACTTTGTATTTCTTTGCTGAGGCTTTTTTTGTTTGTTTGTATTCAGTTGTGTTCCTAATTGTTCATTGAAGCAATTTTATCATGGCTGTTGTAAAGTTTCTGTCAGATGATTTTAACATTGTTGTCAGCATGGTGTTAGTACCTGCTGACTCTCTTTTTTTCTTTCACTTTGAGATATTGGCTCTTGGCCTGACAAGTGATTTTTTATTGAAATGTGGACATTTTCACATTTGCTATGAGACTCTGGATATGCTTAAACCTGGTGTTTTAGCCAGCTCTTTGTGCTGCTCAGGGGGAGACATTATTTCATTACTGCCAAGTGGAGATCAAAGTCCGGGTTTTCCATTGGCCCCTATTGATACCCTCAGCTCCCCACCTACTTTCCACTGATCCTGCTGTAGAAATTTCCTTATTACTGTTGAGTGATGTCAAAAATGCTGACTCACCACTAGACCTACTCTGACACTATACCAGTAGGTGGGGGAGGGACATCTATTACTGCCATGTTGGGGTAGACATCCAGGCTCCCCCAGTGGTCTCTACTGATACCATGGGGCAAGGAGACTTATTACTGGCCATTGGGATGAAATTCCCAGTGCCATAGTTGGCCTTCTCTGACTCCGCCCTGATGGGGTTGGGGTTTCTTGTTACTGCCTTGTGAGAGTAGAAGTCCAAGCTGCCCACTCAGCCTTTGCTGGTGTGTGGGGTGGGACCACAGTTTTCCTGTCACCTTTGGCTGTAGGACAGTGGTTATCTAACATTTTTCCTGTCTTGCTAAGGTGCCCTGATCCTTTGGCTAGAGAAAGTGGGCTTTTTTGTTGTTTGTCTCTTCTTAGTGACCATGCCAGCTTCTGCAGCCCCAAGTCTGGGATGTATGAGACAAAAAGAAAATCCAGGGAATTCAACCCAAGTGTTGCTTCTTGGGTTCCAGGGTCTCTAGTTTGTCTGCTGCCTTCTCTCTGTCTTTCAGAGTCTCTTATATTTGTTTTATATAAAATGTCCAGGGATTTTAGTTTTATTTGGTGAGAGGCATATGAAAAAGTACATCTACTTCTTCCCAGGAGAAGTCTTTTTATAAAATTTTAATCATGCTTACATTTTTCTAATTATAATAGAAGTATAATTTTATTTTAGGAAGTTCAAATATCTAAAAAAAGATTAAGAAAGAAAATTAAAATTACCTATAGTGCTACTATCTAGAGTTGACCACTTCCGGCTTCTTGCTAGGTGATATAAAATATGTATGTCATGTGTATCTTTCTTTCTTTTTACAAATTTGGGATCGTACTAGAAACTGAGGCTTCTATTCAGTTCTTTTAACATTAAATAAATCATAAACATTTTCATATAGTACAAATATCCATCTGTTCTATGAAGGTACTGATTCATTTGTGAATATACCCTTATCAAGTTTCTGTAGTAAGCAGAGCATTTAAGAACATCGTGCTAGGTACTGTGGCAGAGTGATGGGGAAGATGGGAGGCAGGGTGTGCAGGCCTCTAGGATTTTACACCTGGTGGGGGCCAGATTCAGGATAAGTCATCAGAACTGTGGAGAGAGGAAATAGAAGAGCATATTCAGAACTGTCTAGTGTCAGGGATGGCTTGAGCTCATGTCGGTCAGGGAAGGGTTTTGTGAGAAATTAATGCTTCAGTTGAAAGAATTAGTTATCCAGGCAAAGGAGGGGGCTGGTGGGAGTACTTACAGCAGAGGGGACAACACTTATGAATATTCTGAGTCCTTAATAACTCATAAATTCTAAACAGTTTTTAAGATATCCTGCCAATAAACCTTTATCATTAAATTTCAGGAATCGGGAGCACCCATCCTAACTGACGACGTTAGCTTGCAGGTATTCATGGATCATTTGAAGAAACTGGCTGTCTCCAGTGCCTCTTAAGCTGATGTGTTAGTTGGAAATTTAAAAAAAAGAATCTGTCAGTTGTGTTCATAATTGTTCATAAAGGCTTAATAACACTCCTTTTACTTTTGTTGTGCATTTAAATAAATAATCAAAGGAAGTGTTGTATGTAACTCTTTATTATTTATTTGTTTTTCCTATATGTGCCCCTTTTCTTCCATCATAAAATTATAAGTCCATAAATGTTTTGGTACTTAAAATTGTTTATATGCTTTTTGTATCCTAACTTTACAGTCTATGTAAAAGCAGAGGTAATGTGTTTTGGCAACCTGCTTAGGTGAAAACCATAATGGCTAGGAAGGAAATAAATTTGAATGAAGAAAGCACTGGCTAAAATAATGCTAATACAAATTTGATTTCCTGAGGTCTTTGTGAGTATATGTATGTGTGTTTTAAGTGATTCCCCCAAGAGATATTTCCTGAACTTAATACTCATTTCCTGTCTAAATGTTAACAGACCAAGGAAAAGTTTGAAATATGTGAAACTTTGTTGAGGCAGACTGGTCTGGAGTGGCACTGTCTCTGACTCACGAAAAACGTTCCATGTAAACAGTCCAGCCTAGGTAGACATTAAGAGTGGATGATTGGTGTAAGTGGATCTAAGAGAGTGACAACACATTTATCTGGGGCACAAGTAAAGTAATTTTAACAGGTGCTGCTTTTTAATCAAAGTATAATATATACATGATAAAAGAAATATTAAAAAAACCCTTAACCTAAAGAACTTACAACAAATGACAGTTTTCTCCACTCCCTAAGCCTAGACCCTACTTTTCAGAGCTAACTGCTTTTAACGTTTCACACTTTTTGTTGTTAATGTATCAATTTTAGCCAGTATCTCTCAATTCCCATTTTCAAGAATGAGGATTTGAAGACCTTTCTACCATTTAGATTTGATCAGCTATACCTTTATATTTATATTAACAAGGTTGGTAAAATTTATATTTCAACCTGTAACTGTAGTTATGTCTTTTGTCTCAAAGTTGATTCTGGAAGTTGATAACTAATAAAGATTATCTACACAGTGGTCATAATGTAAATATTGTTTATGTCCGAGTCAGGTGGTATTACTTTTCTCTCCAGGGGTTTGATGTCCCAGTCCCCGTGCCACTTGAAGGACAACACTCTTAATGACAAAGTCACTTTTCTTAAGAGTCTAGTATTCTTGGGTTGGTTTGCTTCCTTTTTGGATTATGACTTATATTTCATTTTCCCTAGAGTTTCTAATTTTTGTTGTTTTGAGAAAAGATTTTATTCGCTATTAACACATTTCGTACTGTGTAGAAATCTTTAAGACATATGCTAGGGACCGCATGATATTGGGCAAACTGCACGTTATTTAAATCATCTCGTGATGCGGTCCTTAACAGATGGTGCGTGAAACACGAGAAAACTCGTGAGTGATACGAAAAGTGTTAAGGACTTCCAGCTTCTTATTCTACTGAATGGAGTATTCTTTAGAGGTTACTGATGTTCCATTTAAATATAGACCAATTGTTGTGACAGCTGTCATCCAGGAATGTTTTTTTGTTTGTACTCACGGGTTAGTTCTATTCTTTCTTTTATTCCCTAAATAATTTTTCCATCTTACACGACTTTTCCAAAAAAAAAAAGGTATCAATACATGGAGGATAATTCACTGAATCTATTTTCTTTTCATAATTGACAGCTCTGCTGAGTATAAAATTCTAAACCCCAAATAAATTTCTTTTTCAGAATTTTGGAGCAACTATTTCATTCATTTAACAAGTAATTCTTAAGCATTTGCTATGTAAGGAGTAGTCTTCCAGGCATTGGGAAGGTAGCCAATGAGACGAAAATTCCTGTCCTCTTGGAATTTACGTTCTAGTGAGGCAAGACCAGCAATAAAAAAGTAAAATAAGTTATATAATTTATTATAATAGGTGCTATGTAAAAAAGCAAAGCTGGGAAATATTAATTGGATGCTGGGCCATCTAAATTGATTCTGATGCTGTTTTTTGAATTTTTAATGTACTGTCTTTTTGCCTCTGCTTTGCATTCATTTTTTTAAAAAAGATTTTATTTATTTATTTTTAGAAGGGAAAGGAGGGAGAAAGAGAGGAAGCTAAACATCAATGTATGGTTCCCTCTCATGTGCTCCCCACTGGGGACCTGGTCCACAACCCAGGCATGTGCCCTGACTGGGAATCAAACTGGTGACCCTTTGGTTCTAAGGCCAGCATTCAATCCACTGAGCCGTACCAGCCAGGGCTGGATTCTTGAGAGAGTTTCCTATCTTAAGGTATTAAACAGCTACATTTAAATGCCAAGGACTTTTATTTTCTGTAGCTTTTCCATAGAATACTTTTTAAAAATTTTTGGCTATAATTTTTAAATGAGTTACATCATATAGGGGAGTACATAGAACTGTGTATACAGATAAAAACTGAAACAGTCCTTGGGCCTTTCTGTTTCAAATTAACACAAAAATATGATAGACTGAGCTCACTTGGGTGTTTTCTGTAGTGAAAATGAGTTGTGGTGCTGGAGGAAGAGGAGGCATCTCGGGGTGACCTAATGTAGAAAATGACTACATCCAGATAGAATGTGGAGGGAGGTAGAGGTTGGTGTTCTGAGGAGAACAGCCATTGCAAGACGGGAACAGGAGCCTGTGCCTAATGAGGACTCTGAATTCCATCTTAAAGGCAAAGAAAGCTTCTGGTTTACCTTAGGGTGTCAAATGATCAGTTAATGGATTTTAGAAATTCTAGGAGAACGACAGGATAGATGGGAGGAGGCTGGAATCCAAGTGAGGTCTGAACAGAGGTATGTGTTTAGACAGGTTATATAGGTGGGATGTTGTTAGGCAAGAAGATGAGTCAAGGTTTCTTATGTGATCTGAGAATTACAGAAAAGGAAGGATAGGTTTCATTCCTGTTGAGGGGAGTGGCATTGATAAATTTAATCCTGGACATTGTTATTTTAAGGAGCTTGTGGGATATAACAGTGAAAATGCCCAGCAGGTTGGCAGTAATTAATATGGATTTGCTTTCAGAAGAATTGAGTAGATTTGAGTCATTAATATATAAAGTAAAT
>PVJI01009593.1:0-64857 GCA_004026765.1 Micronycteris hirsuta
GGATGTTCACAGATGGCGAGCTCAATCCAGGCAAGGGAATAAACCCAAGAGACAGACAGACATGGGGTCTGGGACACAGTTGATCCGACACAGAAACTTGGAGGCTGGGATTCCTGGGAAGATGAAGGGGAGATTGGAAAACCCAGGAAGACAGTGGAGTAGCCAACAGGAAGGCCACCCGAGCAGGGTGCAGGGTTCTGGGAGAGACGGCCACAGGGGAAGAAAAGACACAGCTGCTGGACGTTCTGATGGGAGGATTGTATTGAGAGAAGAGTTGGGGGCGAAACTGAAGGTAGGTATTTAGAAAACAAAATGAAGGGAGAATGAGATGGCTGTGAATGCCGAGGTGAGCGGGGGCGAGAAAGGAGAGTGAGGAGGAGTAGAAGAACGAATGTGTGCTCCTAGCACGTCACGTGGCTCGGCTGTGAGCACGATTCGTACAGTTACTGTGTAGACACTGACCTCTGACTTACCCACCCACGGTGGTGTAAGTCCCTGGAGGGTGGGGCACGGGGCATCGTTCCGTGTGTAAGCGGTGAGAGTGGGCACAGCGGGAGAGGGCACAGTAAGTAGCCCTAGTCCTCGTTGTGAATGGCAAAATTCAACACACTCAATAAAATAAGTAAATAAATAAGGAAAACCATTTGAGCACATTTTTGAGAAATATGGAGATAAAAAGCCCAGAACAGCACCTGAAAGAACTTAGAGGACAGACCTGGGAAGGAAGGGGGTCCGTGCGACTGCTGGGCGTTCTAAACCTGCAGCACCACCGGAATGTTTAAACTATGAACATGCATTTCTGAGTAAAATAAATAAATAACAGTAATTGAAAGTAACAAAGGATGAGAAGTGGCAGTGTTTGAGCGATTTTTTTAAAATGTTCTGTATTTCTTGGATTTTTTAAATGTCTGCTTTTATATTTCCTACAAAAGGAAAGTAAAATCAACCTTTGAAACCTAAAGAAGAACACCAGGCTTGAATGGGGAGAGAAGTGGGAAGGCGTGGCTTGGCGAAGGGGAGAGGTTTCCATGGGGATGGAACTGCTGATGAGGGTGACATTGGGTCCACAGGAACCCCCTCCCTCCTCCACATCCCCGCCCGCCAGCACCCCTCCCCAAATCACTTTGACATCCAAGCCCCCCAGTCACAGGGCCCCAGGGGCCTTCTGCACCACCTCCTCACTGTGCGCCAGCGCTGAGTCAGTGGACATCCACAGGAGTCACAGAGCACTGCACTCCTGTGTCACTCCCTTTTACAGCTCCCAGCTGGGGCCTGGGCAATTAGACACCAAAAATACTTAATGGAGATGCAGAGGAAAGGTAGTAAAACTGCAAGGTTAAGCACATGAGTTGTTGAATCTCCTAGACCCGCTGTGAATCCCAGTCCCACACCCGTGAGCTGTCGGCTGCAGGACCCTGGGCAAGGCATCTCCCTCCCTGGGTGTACTCACCTGTAAGAGAACAGAGTAAGAGCTTCCATCACCAGGTTGTTGTGAAGACTGAGAAAATGCAGAGTGCCTGGCACGTGGTAAATGTCCAATAAATGCCAACAATTTTAATTATCTGCCCTCATTTGTGGTATAAATACAGAGAAGCTGCCATACCAACAAACAGCAGCCTGACACTCAATCTTGCCTTTGTATAAGGAAGAAGCTTTGTGACGGTCCTTGCTCATGTGACCATTGAAAGGATGGAGTCAATCCCATCAGAGTCACAAAAAGAAATGTATTTCTCTTCCCTGGCCTGGGGGCTCTCAGCCAGCTGAGGAAATCCCCAAAATGGTGCTGGAAAAGGCAGTCCCCAGTTGTCTGGAATAGCGTGACTGTTTGATTATTAGGTAAATTTGTTCTTGCCCCAAGAATACTTAGCATTGAATATAGAACTGGTAGAGTATTTTAAATCTGAAGAATAATATTTTGTGTTAAAAATAATTTGTGTGTAGTTAGTACTCTAAGAACATGTAGCCTCATTCTCCTTTATTCCCTAGGATTGGAGCCTGGTAATTCTGAGACATGGGCAACACCTCAGTGGGGAAATTGATACGAAGAGACCAGCGTAAATTGTTAGGTGTCACAGCTTGTTTTCAGAATGTCCTTGGTGGATACAAACTGGTCTGTAGAAAAAAATAAAAATAAAAGATCATGAGGTGCTACCGTGTTGGAATTTGCTGAAGAGATTAATTCCCAAATCGTTATCTAGGACAAAAGAGTTTGGGTGTTGACATTGAAGGATCAACCTCAGACTCTTGAATTGCTTTAAAATATAAAATCTGAACCACTCCTGGAGAAGTGGGGCATACTTTTCTAAAGCCCAGCAGACAAGGTTAATGGAAAAAATCCAGGTCCCCAGACTGAGAGCTTAAGGTAAAATTTTTTTTTTAAGATTTTTTTTGTTTGTTTGTTTATCTTAGAGACACGGGAAGAAAGGAAGAAAGAAAAGGAGAGAAACATCAATGTGAGAGAGAAACATCAACTGGTTGCCTTTCCAGTTGGGGCACCAGCTGGGGACCAACCCAGGCATGTGCCCTGACCGGGAGTTGAACTGGTAAACTTTCACTCCGTGGACCGACACCCAACCACCTGATCCACACTGATCAGGGCGGCAAACTTTTATTTTAATTCAAGTTTACATTTGGGCACCACTGGGCTTGTTTAACCTTTTTTCATTCTGCTTTTGAAAAGGAGAAAGCTTTCCTGGGATCCCACACCCATGGGGATTCGGCTCTTCCCAGGTAGCCTCTCACTCCACTGGGAAGTGGAGGCTGTGGGTCTGAGTGGCAGATTTCCTGACAAGTGCATTCTAGGTGCTCCTGCCTGACCAGGTTTGTGAATTCGCCCCAGGCTTGCACAAGTACATGAGTGTGCTCCCTACAATGTCTGCCCTCTCTCACGACAGCCTGAGGACAGAGAGGGCCACACTCCGCAGGTTTCCCACGCTGTGCCCATGGTCCTCAGTGTTTGAGAGCCAGGCTCCTTGACCTGAGGACCAACTAGCCACTGGCCGATGAATGGCCGTGCAGTGCACAGAGCTCCGGTCCGCCCACGGCGCCTGTGTTCGGACAAGCACAGCACCAGGCTAGAGAGAGAGACAGAGGCACAGGAACACAGCAGGAGGGCGCAGCAGCAGCACACCAGATCGGCAAGGAGGCCGGGAAGGGAGGCACGGCCAAGCAAGTTAGTCAGCATGCTTGCCAGGTGGCTCAGGGGAGGGTTCTTAGGAAAGACCAGTGCAAGGTTGATGGCATCGTTCCGGTCGGGACTGACTTCCCCTTCCGGTCGTGTTCGTCCACTCCGATGTGATCATCCCGGTAACTGTCATCATACTGTCACCATCACCAGCACAAATAAAACTGGGTGAGTGACGACATGTGCACTGGGCTATTGATCACGCCCAGCGTGACCCGCGCCATCACTATCATCACGGCATCACCATCGTCGGCACCACAGCACTTGAGTCAGTGCCAATGCGTGCGTCACGCTGCGGTACTCTATAAAAATCAATAAAAACCTAGACCCAGTCCAGTCCTCCTGGACTGTGTTATTATTAACTGAAATGAATCAAATGTTTGCCATGTACCAGGCACTGTGTAAGATTAAACCTTATACTACCCTGTAAGGTATTAACATCCTCACGTGACAGATACGAGAGATTTGAACAGGTCAAGTGATGTGTCTGGGATCGCACAGCTAAGGAGTGATGGAGCAGGGATTTGAACCCAGACTGCCCAGCTTCACAGCTGTACCTCAGTGCGATGTGTATTGCCTCTCGCTGCCTTCCCCGGTAGTTTTCAAACTGGGGTACTTACGAGAAGATTCACTGAAGCCAGGAGGAAAAGGTTAGAACTGCTATTCCTTTTCACTTATCATTTCATTTTTTTAGCTTTGATTTTATGTTTTTAATAAACTTAAATTACCACCACAATGGGGTTTTCATACAATTTATAAATAAATAATCCATATTATGGATACACACTTAATGCTTTACTGATAGATGTGTGCAGTCAAAAAAGCTCAGAGACCACCCATCTGGACGAGACTGACATGGCTAACCACGTTGTTGGGCAAATGGGAACTTAATCAACCGGCTCTGAGCTTACCTCTGAGGAAATGCATTCACTGTGCATGATCCTGAATCCTGATAATAATTGTGTTCTGCAGAATTAAATTCTTGATTTCGACAAGTGACTGAAAATTGTAATATATCCTTCATAATAAATAGCCCCTCTTTAAGTTTATCTAACGACTTATAAACACACCTATCATAGAAATAATAAACATAGATTAGTTGTCTAATAAATACTTTCATTAAAGAAATATAATTTCATTCCTTTCTGAGTTCTCTGAAAATGTCTCAATATTTTCTTCATTTAAAAAGTAGGCATAGGCCCTGGCTGGTGTAGCTCAGTGGATTGAGCGCGGGCTGGGAACCAGGGGGTCCCGGTTCGATTCCCAGTCAGGGCACATGCCTGGGTTGCGGGCCAGGTCCCCAGTGAGGGCCACGTGAGAGGAAACCATACATTGCTGTTTCTCTCCCTCTCTTTCTCCCTCCCTTCCCCTCTCTCTAAAAATAAATAAATAAATAAAATCTTTTTTTTTAAAGTGGGCATATATATTTTCAAAGGCAATGCTTATTTTTCGATAGTAACCCAGCACTCGGGTGTGAAATGACATCTGGAGCCAGGGAGTCAGTGAGGGGTCAGCAGAGGCAGAACTGGCCAAGGGTTGATCACTACTGAGGCTTGAAGATGGAACTTCATTAGTTTTTCTGCTAACTTCTATATACGCTTTAGTTCCATAATAGTTAAAATGTAAAAAAAAAAAAGTCACAATTTGATTATTTTTTCTATTAAACACTGTCAGAGCTGACATCTCAGTTGACAAAGGAAAAGAATAACCACACTTGATCTTAGCCAAAAGGCCGAGAAGCGATGGAAAAGAATAACCAAATGTGGATTCCAAAGAAATTATTGTATCCCCTTTCATTCGTGAAATTGTGGCTTTGTCCAGTAAATGCGCAGTAATTTGTTTGTTCTTGTGTTAGAATCAACCTCACGTGAGAAATACAATGAAGAGGGGTTAAGACTGAATTTTTGTTTTAAATCATTGCATATAACAGTGCAGGGGAAAACTCAGAAAAGGACCCTCACGTATCATTGAAATAAATGTCCTTTGAAAACATCTTTCCGCTGATATTACTGGTGTGGGTAGCAATCATAAAACTTTTCACACACAGGTGGTTCTCAGGGGTCAGACCGTTGGCTTAGAATCTGGTTGGAATCTGGGTGTCGTGGGTCAGAGAGGGGCATGAAGTAGTCTGAAGGGCCCCCGACAACATCTCAAGGGAAACACAGGGAGATGCAGACTGGGGCTCCCACGGGGGGCGAGAACCAACAAATGGCGAGTGCTCTGCCATTGGAATTAAACCACAGAATTGTCCACCCACATATTTAATCAAATAATGCAGAGAAGGCAGGAAATGGCAGTGTTCACCATGGCCCATAGCTACTGAAAAACCAGGAAATCTCTCCCGCAGGAAACCTCCGCCTGTTGGCCATGCTGGCACTCCAAGAAACCAGAGCCGCCCCTGCCAAGTGGCCTCCAGCAAGAGTCCTCCCAGAGTTCAGCCTCCGAGCTCTCTCCAGTCCTTCGTGTTCTGAGTAAGAGTTTCCACACCGAGAGCTCAATTCCAATTACACCCCAAGATAGTATCAAAATGATAGGTAAAAATAGGCCCGGTTTTCTGGCGGGGCAGCCAGAGCACACAGTGCCGCAGGGAGAAGCGGGCTGATTGGGATCTCTCACGGTTGTGACGTCTCCTTGGAGAGCAGCTGAGGGCAGCTGGAGCAGTGTCACCAGACGGTGCTACCAAGAAAGCACTGGGGAGAAGCACAGGAGTGCCCATTGCGACACGGGCTTTCCTGGGAAGGTGAGGACGGGTCCATGCCTCCCTGACACTTGAGATGGAACAAGAGAGAGGTGTGGATGAGCCAGGCTGACGGGAGAAAGCTGAAGTCCTCAAGTCCAATGGGGGTACAGTGGCAGAGGTCTGGAATCACAAAAACTCAGGTGGGAGAGATTTAAAAGGTCACTAGTGTCAACCCCTTGTCCTGGTGTTGAGCAGCCAAGGCATAGCTTGGGGAGGGTTGTGACTTTAGGTACTCTAGAACCCTCATCAGCAAACATCCAGGCCACCCCCAAGTAAACACATAATCTAAAAAAAAAAAACAAGGTTTGCTCTACATATGCTGCTTCAAGAAAAACCCTTGTCACCCCCAAGAAGTCATCATCCCCAAGCCTCTCCTGTACACCTGCCTTTCCCACCTTGCCAGGGCCGAAGTTTAAATCAACCCTCCCAGTAGTCAGCATCATAGAGACTAGGACCTCACAGCCCCGGGAGAAAGCCCACACCAGCTGTGAGCAGCACCATCTGAAATTCTTCTGCTAGCCATTTGGTGATAGAGACTATGAACCTGAAAAAGATTCTCATTCCGTTTAAGCCAGGAATTAATTTCTTGAATCTGTACAAAGGAAGCAATCCTTGATATAATAAAAGTTCTACACAAAACAATGTTTCCATAACATTCTTTAAAATAGCAAATGATTGGAAACTGTGGACGAATAACGATGGATGATACATTCGATCAACTGGATAATGTTCAGCCATTAAAAATATTTTTGAATCAAAAATGCAGCAACACAAAAAAATCTTTATCATGTTAAAATGTTAAGAAATTAGACACTGAATTCCATGGGCTCAATTCATATATTTTTCAGAAGACCTAATCATAAAAATAACTAGAAATGATCCTACTTATAGGAGGCACCTCCAATAGTCAAATTCATAGAGACAAAAGTAGAATGGTGGTTATCAGGGGCCGGGTAGGGGCTAATGGAGGGTTATTGGTTCGTGGGGCAGAGTTTCCCTTGGGGACGAAGAAGCTCTGGAGATGGATGGTGGTGACAGCTAGACAACCACGTGAATCTACTTCATGACACCAAAACGTATACTTGATAAGAGTCAAAGTGTTTAACTGTATGTTATGTGTACTTTACTGCAATAAAAATGCACAAAACATATGGCTAGAAGGACATAAACTGAAATTTAAGAGAAGGTGTATCTGGGTGGAAGAACTTCATGTGACTTTTTTTCTTATTTCTAGTTTTCTGTATTCTCTAAAATGTATAAAAGGAATATATTGAGTCCATCATGGAAAATCCAATGAACCATATTTTAAAAAACAAACTTAAAAATGAGATTCAATAAAACCATGCCTAAGGTCTTTCTGAAGGTTTTTAGGGTAACAATCACATACTATTTTCACTTAGGTTAACACTTTGCCTTGCCTGATATTTCTGCCCGTTTTACAGAGGAGGAGACTGAGGCTCGTAGAGGCTCGGTGACCACTGAGGAACAGAGTGCATTGATGATAGTGACCATTGCAACGCAAATCGCCAAGAGCAGACATCGCGTTTGCCCTCAGACACAGCTCCTCCAGGGCCTAGAGAAAAAGCCCATCTATTCATTGGCATCCAACCAGCCTCATTCTTCCTTGACTTTTCAGCTTTCATGAGAAGGAAGCCATTGGTTTAAAAAAAATGCTTGGATTTAATCCAAAACAGACAATTTCTTGATGGATCCTGTAGCCAGCCAACAAATTCCAGCAAACTTTCCCCACTTCTCAGGATGAGGATCCCAAGGCCTTGAAAGTCTGGATTATGAAGGGCTCATTGATATACAGGAGATGGGACACCCTGAGGTAGAAAATTTAGGCTCATCTGTGTTGAAACGACTTTTTTTCCAGGAGGGCTATTAGCAATTTCATATCATAATTTTATTCCTTTTCATCAATTAGGATATTGAGTTCCCTGCAGCGCCTATTACTCCTACATTCCGGTTTTCACGTTAAATAAGCAGAGACCCCCGTGGACGTGTATCAAAGAGTCTGAATGCCTTAGTGATGAAGATGAATTTCACACCTGTTGACGCTGTAGGCCTCTCTTTCCTGGTCTCCCTTCACCTTTAATGTGCCCTGACTGCCTGCTCAGTGGCCTTGCACTCCTGGAAATGAAAAATCAGGCAGTTCATGTGAAGCACAGAAATATTCATGAGTTCTTTGCTAAATCCACTGAAATAAAGGAAGTTAATGCTGGGATCCAACACCTAGTAATTAAGGAGCAACGCCTCATTAGTAATAGAGAGAATATGGAGCAATGGTCTCAGCAGAGCCTCGGGAACCAGCTTGGTGGGTGGAGGAGACAAACAGATACCGGTGACTCAGTCCAGTTTAGTCTACACTGAAAGCCATCGATCCTGAGGGCATTCTGTGAATCAGCACAGAACTGTGCTGAGTCTCCAAGGCCTGTGGAGGTCACGGCAATGAAATGGGATGCCTCGGGCATAAGTCACTGTAGAGGAGTCAGAGCAAAATGCCTCGACTGGCCTGGGGAATGGACTTTATCTCAAATGTCAACTCTGAGCGGCCAGTCTTCCCAGAACACTGCCTTGAGGGGAAGGACGTTGCCGGAGGCCACTGACCCATGGGGCGGGGAAAGCGGTGTCTGTGCGAAGATGTGGGGGGAAAGGGGATGGCAGTAACTGTGCCAGGCACTGGCCATCCCTCACCCAAACCATCATGAGAATTACTTTTGCAAAAAAGAGGCTGCCTAGGTACCCCAATCTAAGGCAACATCGAGAGGACAATGCAATTTGCTTAGTGTAAACCAAGCTTCCCCCAACACGAACCCTCTCCCAGTCTCTGGTACCCGAGCGATTTTCTGTTCCCGCGCTGGTATTTCGGCCCCTCCTTCCCCTCCAGGGAGCTTATGACAAACAGTCTAAGGGATTTACATTATTTTTATGTTTTTCTTTTTTAAATTAATTTATTTTTTAAATTTCACTTTTCAATTACAGTTTACATTCAATATTATTTTGTACGACTTTTGGGTGTACAGCATAGTAATTAGACAATCATATACTTTAAACAGTGTTCCCCCTGATATTTTCAGTAACCACCTGGCACTACCCACAGTTATTACAGTATGATTGATGATATTCCCTATGCTGTGGTTCACAAGGGATTTACATTGTACCAGAAATCAAAGCATCCTTCAAGAGCTGGGGGGGGAGCAGGGCGGGAGTGTGGAATTGGGACCACTGGTCAGGGAGAGGAGTTGCAGGAAGGAATTCTGCTCAATTCACCCCACCCCGTGGCTGGCAATGAACTCTTATTCATTTAAAGAAACCCTTGAATCCAAAGAAAGGAGATATTAGTGTTCTGACTGCTTAAACCCACCAGTGCTAACTCTGGCTTCCTTTTTCTGTTACCATCACAAACACAAAGATCATTCACAAAATCCGGAGGAACAGAAGAAAGAGTTTCAGGATCCACAGAAGCTTATGTAGAAGCAACTCACTGGGCCCAGGAGAGAAGACATGTGGTCATTTATCAGGGTTTATTGTCTTCCTTCAAGAAGCCACAACTAATTTACCTCTCACCCCAGACCCGGGTTCAAACTGCCCACAGGAATGGAAGGACTGAGGAGGAGAGGCCCAAACAATAGAAAAAGAATGAGCACTATGGAGCCAAAACTTAGCTATCTGTCTTCCAAGGTGTTTTGCATGTGTTCCATTTGATCTTGTCCCACATGGAGAGATGCCCCTCAGAATCTCTTTTCTTCCTCAAAGTCCCAAGGATTGCCACTCTAAAGCAGCTGGCATTAGGTCTCTGGCAGTCTTCCTCAGATCTCAGAAGTCTACTAGACACACAGGTGCATCTGGAGGCGGGAGGAGGGAAACAGCTGAAGAGGGGAGGCGGCCAAATGCCATCTTTCCTCCTTCATCAAGATAGAAGCTCAGACAAAAGGTAGGACTTAAACAAGGCCCTGCCCCTTTCACGTGTTGGGTAGCAGCATGCCTGGTCCAAAAGCAAAACTCAAGTTCATTGTTATGAAAACTACATCCAACACCAGGAGGGTGAGTACACCAGAGGATGGTGCTGTCTCTGTTCTTGCTGCACACAATCCCTTTATTCAGGGAACTGGCCACGGGCACTGGACCCTCCTTTCTACTCCATTCTGAACCAAAGGAGTTTGGAAGCTACCCTCATAAATCTGTAGGTCCCTGGATCTACTTCTCTGGTTCCCAATATAGCTAGGGCATTTAATGAGTGATGAATAAATGATAAATAAATGGATGAACCAATAGCTGATTCTGGCCCTTCAGGACCATAAGGTCTACCCAGGGACAGATCTTTCTGAATAAGTCCTCAGCCACTGAGAGTAAAAGACCTGTCCCCCGACCTTTCCATGGAGGCATTTGATCTTATCAAGCCTTCCTATAGCTAAGTCAGCCTCTCTGAGGGAGTCTCTGTTACCTGTGAGCTGGCCCTAGTCCACCCAGACAGGACATGGTTCCTCTGCTGAGCCAACCAATCCAGCTCTGTCCTTATAGCCTGGTGACTCCCTCATTCCTGTACCCACCAGAGAGAGAATGGCATGTACACGGCATGGGTGAATTGCAGGGGCTTTGGGTCAGGCTGACTCTGGTATAAATCATGGCTCAGTCATGTTTGGCTGGAAAACTCAGCAAGTTGCTTAGCCCCTCTATGTCTCAAACTGTAACAGGATAGTAACGCCTACCTCATTGGTATTCTGTTACCTCCGCTAGAATGGAGCTCCACAGAGAGGGGTTGCCAGGCTGCCCAATGCCAGGGCACCCCTGTTACAAAATAGCCAGTGTGTATGGTGCCCCCTAGAGTTGTGCAATGTTAATTGCATGTAGTGGCCTTGACATGAGGGCATAGATTTTTGCCTGCACTGTCCCTTGGTCTGTCTTAAGTGCTTAGAATTGTGCCTGACTCCAAGTAGGAACTCAATAAACACGTGTTGGGTGAATGAATAGAACCTTTGTATTCACTTAAGTAAGGACTTAAGGACTTAGTAAATATGTAAAGGCTTTGGAGTAAATGCTCAATAAATGGGAGTAGTAAGTATTGTTATTGACGATGTAGCTGAGCGTAATAGGGAAAATCTTCCCCATGAGCCTGGCTTTTATAAATCCATGGGGTGCTAGACTTGAACATGGAGGGGCACTCTCCCCCAAGCCTCCTACTCCTGATGAGAGTGTGAGAGTGGCTGTTCTCATATCCTCCCACTAGTGTGGTAGAGACGCTGCCCTTCTGTCCTGCTTAGCCGGGCCTGTCCCTTCCCTGCTGCCATCCCGACTCCAACCCTGGTGTGACCCCGAGGTTGCTGCAGGACAGCAGGAGTGCCATCTGGCTGCCACGGGGGCAGCTGTCTCATTCGTGTAAAAGTCAGGACTTTCCTCTTCTCTGCCTCTTCTTGGCTCCTTCATTTGGCGCCAGGGCCCTATTCAGTAGCCCAGTCCTACTCAAAGGCCACAGCTTCTTCTTGGAAATGGCATAGCCCTGAAAACAAGGGGCCCAAACACTGCTGCCAACGGGGACATTGCATAACAGCGTGCTGTGTTCCAGGTGACAGGAACCCAGTTTCAGAGAGAAGGGCAGAGACTCTTCTCTATTCTTGGGCAGGCTGTGCGGATGTCTAAGCTCCTCTCATTCAAAGGGATGGATTTGGTTTTGAACATCAGATTCTGGCTTCAGCCTGGAGCTGCTTCTCATCTCCACGGTCACTACACCCACACGGACAATCTCCTTTTGGGGGACAGTATGTGGCTGTCACTTTTGTATAATATGAACAAGGTCAGGAGGGAACCCACCCCAGAAACATGACCTCCCTGAATGCCTGAGATTCCACTATTAGTGAGTGATTCACTCCTTTGGGCTGTGCACCACCCACTGTCTGGCCACCTTGGAAAACACAGATTCTCTTGGGAGGAGTAACCCATTAAGTTCCTGACACCTGGAGTGAATAACCATCAGACATTTGTTTTCCACCTAATGGGAGAGATCTGTGGGTGCCTGGCCCATGGTGTTGGGTTGGGTCTCAAAAGAACAAGAGAGGAAGGAATGCTTTCTGGTCAAATTGTGTTGGCGTCCCCAGCTTCCCCAGAGCTGGGCCTGACTGCTTCCTCCCAAGGCAGCTGGCTCTGTAGCTGTTGATTTTCTTAAGATAATCACCAATAGTTTCAGAGGCAACCAACACACACAAAGGCAAACCCCATACTCCACATGTAACGACCATCTGACAAATGTCAGTCTATCCTACCCCTCCCATGAATGGGAAGATATATTTGTCTTGGGAGAGAGGGCTGGTCCGTGCCTGCCCCTCATCTTCTCGGGAAGACAGGTCACAGAAATCAGGTTTCTCCTCTACTCCCTGTTACAGTGTGGGCATTCCTCCATCCAACCAACCTACTGAGTCCACGGACCCCCACTGCTGCTGTAGGAGAGAAAACAAGAGAGGGCAGTGCGTGTGTTTGAGCAAGTGCTCAGTGGGGACTTCGATTCTTGGTCCCAAGGTGGTGAGAGTCTGAAGAGCCTCTTGTCTGGTGTTGGTCCTGCTCTGTTTTCCAGCTCTGCAAACTCTTTCCCGTTGACCAGGCCCTGCTCTGGGTCTCGAGAGATTGACCACTGTGGAATGCATTACCAGCCCCCTTTGCCCTCCACCTTTTAGTCACAGTCAGCCAATGGGAGGTGTCAGGAGGAGAACGGGAGACAACAGGAGAGAGAGGCAAGTGATCTATTTCCCCTACTCCCTTCCTACTGGGCCAGGGTTGCGGCAGTCGCTGTGTCCCCCAAGTTATGGTCACAGCTCCCATGAGGCAGCCTGTATCTTGTGGCTCCAACGCTCCCACAGGGTCCAATGCTGCCTGGGGTGGAAAAGAGCATCTCGCTCTTACTAGTCCCCAGGTGTGCAGCCATATCTTACTGCTCAGCACCCTATACTTCCCATTTGCCAGGGTGGTTGGAAGAACCAAATGGGATGCCAGGAGCAGTTTCTTCACCAGTACCTGCTGAATAATGAAACACCCACGAGAAAAGCCCTCCCTTTTGGACAGGCCATGCAGAGCAGGTTCGAGACTAACCAGGAGAAGTCACTTCATCCATGCAAAGGAGGTTCGAGACTAACCAGGAGAAGTCACTTTGTTCATGCTCAGCCAACCTGTTCTCAAGACTCCTGGGCTCATCCTGCATGGCCCAATAACACTTTCTCCATCTGCAGTAATACTTCGTCCATCTGGAACATGGATCTTAAGGATGATTTCTTCTCCTTTTGGTTTCTTATTGGCATTTTGGTCACTTGTCTGGACAGTGGGAATTCCCCCTGGAAGTCCCTGCGTTGGCTCAGCCAGTAAGTATTCAATCAAACATGTTATATATTCCCGAAGAAACAAGGTTCTCCCCTTTAGCCTCTTGCTTTTTTAAAATGATCCAGTTCACTCTTTATATCAGAGTGCTGGTCATTCTCCCAATCTTGGAACCTCCACATGATGAAAACAACAATGAAAAGAGACGTAAGAGCCAGAAAGGCACTTGGAATACAGCATGAACTACAGAGTCCCTGTTTTCAGATGGGAGAAGGAAAGCCCAGAAGTTGAAGGGAACTGCCCAAGGTCACAGCAGCAGCAGAGCCGGGGCCCAAACTCCAGCCCTCCTGGCACCCAGGACCAGCCTTCCCCGCCCTCCAAGGATGTGGGCAGCTCACTCACCCAATTAGAACTCTTATCCTACTAAATTGACTTAACTGTAAGCTCTTGGAGCCAATGAGAGCCCTCATCCTACTTGAATTTACTTATTGGTTCCCTCTACCAGACTGTGAGCTCCATGAGAGCAGAAGTCAAGCCTTGTTCACCATTTTATCTGCAGTCCCTGCTTCTGTGTCTGGAACACTAATTCTTGAATAAAGGAATGAATGAATGAATGAATATGCTGCATGAAGATCTCTATTCTTTCAGATGTCAGACATGTTAAAACATACTTCCACCAGTCCTCATCAGTCAGCACCACTCAAAGCCACAAGCCTTAAAGCCCCAAAGCTATCCCCATGGTGGGGGCCTTCGCCCCTGAGCTTTGTAAGCAGGAGAAATCTGGGTCAGATGAATGCTCAGAGAACCCTCAGAAAGAAATGAATGGACTGAGATGGCCCCAAAGAGCAGCTTGGTGAGTCTGTTTTCACAGAAGGCAGCCACAGTTCAGTGACTGCTAGTCGTTAACAGCCGCCACTAATGGAATGCTTACTACCTACCAGGCCCTTGTGGCGCCTCCATGCAGCATCTGAATTGGTCCTTATAACCATGAAATAAGTAAGACATTATGTTGCCTGATTTATAGATGAGGAAATCAGGCTCAGAGAGGTTAAGCCATTCACCAAAGTTCACACTGCTCCCACATCTACATCCATCTCACTTCACTATGGTGACTCTTCCAAGAGACCCCTGGATATTCTTAAAACATCAGTTCATAATGTCACCTCCTTCTCATTCTGCTCATCCACCACAATCCAGTCCCACACTGAAATTAAGGGAGAGGGGGAGAAGTTGGCATTATACAGCGTTCAAGACAACCAGCCTGGTTTGCTCTGAGAAAGGGACTTTGAGCTGACGGAGGGATTGGGCTCAGATGGCTGTTGATAAAGAATGGAATGAGTCTTCCATTCTTTCTTTTTTCCCTAAGGAGAGGAGTACCTTCCTCAGAATCTTCCTTTTCCAGTTTCTACCCTCTGGTCTACAGAATACTACCTGGGCTCATCATAACAGATCATACAAAATGCTGGTAATTCTTTCTATCACTTGAGCCATTCAACAGCCCTGTGATAAGGAAAGACTACTATCATAATTTAAGAGGAGAAAATATCAGCTCAGGGAGGTAAAGGTACTTGTCCAGGGTCCCACAGCTAGTAAGTGGAGGAGACAGCTTCAAACCCAAGCCTCCTTGTACTGGGATCAGTTCATGTTCCCCTGAACTGAGCCTTAGGCAGAGAAACGTGAGAAATGTGGACCCAATGAAGCTAAAGTAGCCTTGGCATTGACCCAGCCTACTCTGACCCACAACCTCAGCCTCTACCACTAAGCTTCTCAGGATGACTTCATTTCTCTTTAACACCAGGCACGATGGCACTGCCAAGCTTAGGACACGCCTGGCTGTTCTGCATCCCAGGAACATTCTGGGAGTAGCAGGGGCCATTGCTGGCAGGGTATGGAGGGCGAGCAGAGCTCTTTTCTGGCTACAGAAAATTGTAAGGCATGGGCAGAGTGTGGAGGTCGACGCCATAAAGTCCCACTGGTGCTGGGTGTCTGGAGACCATAGAGGGAGAAAGTAGAAGTGACATGTAAATTCCATCTTACAACTCCTTGAGTGCTCAGCCTGACTAAGACAAAGGGTAGTGTTTGGGTTCAAATCCTAGAAGTATCATCGTCCAGCTCTCACCTGAATCCGCTTCCTCGTCTTCATTGGGTTGCTGGGCAGATCTGTGATGCTGTATGTGGACGTGTCTCTGAGCATTTACTATATTTCAGAGACTCAGTGCCATGGATCAATTGTCCCATTTCATTTTAAGGGCTCTGTGAGGTAGAAACTATTTCACCCCAATGTTATGATGAGAATATTGCCTCAAAGAAATTAAGTAATGTGCCCAAGGCACAGAGACCACAGTCCCAGGACTGGGATAAAAATTGTCAGCTAATAGTAACAATTCTAATTCTAGGCTGTGAGCTCCTTGAAAGCAGATAATCATGACTGGGTTTTAGTTGATTTTTCAGTTGTGAAATATTTCAAACATACAAAAGTGTTTAATATTACAAATGCCCAAATAGCAAACACTCAGCCACAGAAATAAAACATAAAGGTAAGTCTTTGCACACCACCTAATCTTTACCTCCTCACCCTCCCCAGAAAGAATGATTCATTCATCCAATCAACCGTGTTTGTTGACGACCTACGTCACTGAGTGGCTTCCAGATGCTGAATTGTTTTAAGTGTTTTCCTGAGTCAGGGTCCATCATTTCCAACACCGGCTTTATATTTTTACCATGTATTCAGATATCCATTAGCAATATTGGTATCTGTTACATGGTTTAAAACTTTATATAAATGGTAAAACAGCCCTGGCTGGTGTGGCTCAATGGATTGAGTACTAGCCTGCTAACCGGAAGTTTGGCAACTGATCAGTGTTTCTCTCCCTCTCTTTCTCCCCCCACCTTCCCCTCTCTCTAAAAATAAATAAATAAAATCTTTTCCAGAAACATAAAAATAAATGGTAAAACCTTTGAAACATCATGTCTTGATAATTTTATTCCTCCTTTGAGAGAAAAACTGAGACAGCAAGAGAGACTATCGTATTACTATATCAGACATAATAGTACCAATAAATACCTTGAGTTGAATTGCAAAAACACACTCCTTCCTACAAAAACAAAAAATATAAAAGCTTTTCAACTTATCCTGAACAATCTTGTCTTAAATGGGCTTCTCCAAAATTTGGTAGAGCTACTGAGATTATGGAAGTGGGTACCACAATCTGTTCTTATCAAAATCCAAGCTAAGATCTTGAAATCACTGAAAATGGTAGCAATTATAATACAGCTCTAAATTTGCAGGGTGTGCTGCCATTTTTAAAGTATTTTCACAAATATTCCTACCTCTTAGGATCAGAGTAGGTTAGAGGGAAGAGGCTGCAGGGATTGCCCAGTCCAGAGGGTTCACTTTAGCAGCAGAATACATTTCTTCCAAACTCAATTTTACCTGGGGGGCTCGGATTTAAACAAGAGTGGATAGTCCAGAGGCTTTTCCCAAATGCAGCCCCCTGATCCCCACCTCGGACCGCTGAGACAACTGTGGAGACCTAGAGCTGCAGAGAAGGATTTGGTGCGTGCATTTTTTATTTTACAGAACGAGAGACCAAGGTGAGCAAAATGGGGAAACAGAGCTTGGACCTGCTAATTCTCAACTGTGTGCTTAACATGCGTTTCTCATTTAAATCTCCCAATGGAGGTGCAGAAATATTTCATAACTTGCCCAAGATCACACAGTTGTATTTCACAAGTCCACAGGAGTTCCAAAAAGAATGTGGCTAAGTCAGTATTTAAAATCAATCACTGGACTCCAAGTTCAGAGCTGCTGGACTTTCAACCAAACATTCCATTCAAGTCTCACTTCTCCTCTCTGCAGTCTAGCAGGACCGCAGTTCCTCTTTCAAAAGCAGGTGCAGTCCAAAGGGATATCTGTGACATTGCATTGGGTGAAGATATGGCTGCCTAGAGTCCCCAGTAGGTCAGACTCTTGGCAAAGATGTGATGTGGAGAATCTGCTTGAAGCCCCCTTCTCCTCTTTCTTCAGTGCCTTGTCTGCTTCCTTCCAGCCCCCTGCTCTCCATCCCCAAGACTTTCTTGCTCAACTAGCCACTGACACTACTAGCCTTCCTTTCTTGTGCTCCTGTGTGTGCCTTCAGTCTACTTATCCCACATCCTGCTCTCTGCTCCCTGAAAGTGCTCCAGTGTAATCCAGGATTACTTACTGCCTTAACCCCTTTTAAATATATATGCATACCCTTGAGACAGCACAAACAGAGTAATACTAATGGTGGAAATTTCAGGTGCTGGATTAGGCCAGTGAGATAGAGATTTATGGAGAAGGAAATTTTTTGCTGTATCACCAAAGATGCCACGCAGATATTCTAGATTACTGTTCTGAATCCTGTAATATGCAGTGCGTCCACACTGGCATTTGAGGAGCCATATGAACATGGTCTCCAGAGGCTTCCCTGGAAGAAAAGGGAATTTGAGAGAAAGGCTCACCCCAACTTGGCACACAAGCACCTCATCTTTTTACCACGAGTGATAACAAGTGCTTACCAAATATTCCACATGCTCTCATAATTTCCGAAGCCTGCCTTCCAGCTAGGTTGGGGTCATATGATTAGCTCAGGTCACAGACTGTGGGTGTAAGTGACACGGGCCACTCCTGAGCTAAAGCAGTTAATGGCTGATGTGCCTCTTCCATCTCTCTCTTTCCTGCCTCAGCGTCTCGCATGTCATTTGTTCTAGATGGTGCACCTATAAGGAGGAGGAAGGCCAACCAGCCTACATCAGATATTTGGTGAGTGAAAAATCAATGTCTATTATAGCAATTCACTTATGTTTTGTGATTGTTTGTTACTGTAGCGTAGCAAACCCATCCTCATGAGCATACCGTGCGAGATGCCTTTTGAATGGTGTTTGTGCTAAATAGAATTGTTGGCGCTAATTTCCCACTCCCTGTAATTCAGGAGCTAGAAAAATAATCAACACTTCCCAGACACTCTTGAAAGCATGGCTCTAGAAGCAAATTAGCGTCCCTCAATAATGCCCTTGTGTGAGGCAACATTATCATGGAAACATGGAAAATACACAGATATGTGGAAATTAAGCAGCACACTCCTGAACTACCAATGGGTCAAAGAATAAATTAAAAGGGAAATAAAAAAATATGTTGAAAAAATGAAAACGGAAAGATAACATACCAAAACGTAAGATACAGCAGAAGCAGTTCTCAGAGGCAAGTTTATAGCAATAAATGCCTACATTAAGAAAAGAAGACCTCAAACAAACAATCTAACTTTACACCTCAAGGAACTAGAAAAAGAAGACTATCCTAAGCCCAAAGTTAGCCTAAGGAAGGAAGGAAATAACAGATCCTAGCAGGAATAAATAAAATAGACCAGAAAAGTAATAGAACAGATCAACAAAACTAAAAGCTGGTTTTGTTGAAAAGATAAACAAAACTGTCAAAGCCTTTAGCTAGTCTAAGAAAAAAAGAGAGAAGGCTCAAATAAATAAAATCATCAGTGAAAGAGGAAACATTTCCACTGCTTTGACAGAAATACAAAGAATCGGAAAAGACTGCTATGAACAAATTATATGCCAACAAATTAAATAACCTAGAAAAAAAGTATTAATTCCTAGAAACATACAACCTACCAAAACTGAATGTGAAGAAAAAAATTGAACAGACCAATAATGAGTAAGAAGATTGAATCAGTAATCAAAATCCTCTGAACAAACAGAAGCCTACAACCCAGTAGATTTACTGATGAATTCTATTATTTCAAGAACAATTACTACCAATTCCTCTTAAACCCTTCTAAAAATCACAAGAGGAGGGACAACTTGCAATCTCGTTGCATGAGGCCAGCATTACTCTGATACCAAAGCCAGATAACGACCCAACAAGAAAATTACATTCCAATGTCCCTGATGAATATAGATTCAAAAATTTTCAGTGAAACACTAGCTTCCAGAATTCAACAGCACATTAAAAGAATCATACATCAGTTTCAAGCTTGATTTATCCGTGGGATGCAAGGACAATTCAATATGTGCAAATTAATAAATGTGATATGTCATATTAAAAGAATGAAGGACAAAGATCATATGATTATCTCAATAGATACAGAAAAAGCAATTGACAAAATTCAACATCCTTCATAATAAGAACTCTCAACAAATTAAGCATAGAAGGAGTGTAGCTCACCATAATGAAGGCCATATTTGACAAGCCTACATCCTACTCAACTGTTAATAGCTGAAACTTTTCCTCTAAAATCAGAAACAAGACAAGGATGGCACTCTCACCACTTCTAGTCAACATAGTACTGGAAATTTTAACCAAAGGAAATAGGCAAGAAAAAGAAATAAAAGTTATTCAGTCAGAAAGGAAGCAGTAAAATTTTTCTGCTTGCATATGGCATGACCTTATATATAGAAAACCATAAAGACCCCACCAAAAACAGAATGAATAAACAAATTCAGTAAAGTTGCAGGATACAAAATCAATTTACAAAAATACTTTGCATTTTTATACACTAACAATAAACTGTCAGAGAGAGGAATTTAGAAAACAATCTTATTTTTTAAGAAAAAAAGGAAATTCTGCCATTTGCAACTACATGGATAAAACTAGAGGACATTATACTAAGTGAAATTAGCCAGAGAGAGAAAAATACTGTACATGTAGGATCTCACTTATATGTGGAATAAAAAAAAGTCAAACTCAGCAAGTAGAACAACGGTTACAAGGAGCTGGGGAATGGAGGAGACGTGCAGAGTCTGGTCGAACGATACGAGCCTCCGGTTACAAGGCAAATGATCTCGGAGGAGCTGATGCGCAGCAGGGCAACAATAGTTACTAACGTGTGCTGTGTACCTGAAAGGTCCTCAGACAGTAGACCTTCAGCATTCAATCATTTAAAAAATGGTAACTGTAAGGTGATGGATGTGCTAATTAACAGGATTGTGGTAACCATTTCATGAAGTATGTTAAATCATCACATTGTATACTCTAAATATATGCAATTTCATTTGTCAATTATACCTCAATAAAGCTGGGGGAGAAAACAAATTGAGGTCGCTGAGGCTCTAACCAATGGTCCATCTATTGCATAATGCCAGCGTTGAGTCTTGGTAGAGAAGGTTCACCTTCCTGAACCACTGGGAACCCACCTGAGCATCACAGGGGACGATGTGGGGAACTGCTGCTGGGAGCAAGGCAGCGTCTGCCGCCTGCTCACAGCATTTATGATTGTGAAAGACATCCTTTAAGTAAAAATAATGACCAGTACTCGCTTTTATGGCACGGTTTATAAAAATATTCAGTCCTCATAAAGAGCAGCCATTGCCAACCAAAGCCTGTTAAGTGCCTAGAGATTTTATTTCAGAGTTAACAACCTGAGTTCCTCACATGTCTCCACTAATGATGCCCCGTGTGACCTTGAACCTCTAGCTGTAAAAGGGACATAATGACACTAGCTGCTGGATTATGTTGGCAACATGCTTAGAGATCCCCAGATCAAAGGTGCTCTGCCTGGAGCAAACAAGGTGATGCTGGTGCTTACCATCATTAGTTTGTTGTTATTTTTATTGTTGTTTGAGGTGACCATGTTGCAGCCCAGGAAACAGGGCTGCATGCAGCACCAGAGCAGAATGAGGGGCCATCTAGTGCTGTGAAAGCCATTAACACAGAGACCACCCATCTCATCGACATCACACGTCGCTAGGTTCCCGTGCTGCGTGAGGCATTCTCCCTTGAAGTAGGACCATGCCCAGAGCATCTCCAAGCAGTAAATACCTATCTTTGCAAGAAGGAGGCCAGTGAGGAAGATCTGCAACCAAGGAGCCCTGGGACATGAATCAAGAAGCTGTAGACCTAAGTCTCTGCTCCACCACCTAGAACCTAGTGGCCCTAAGCATGAGCCACAATTTCCCAGAACTGCCGTTCCCTGATGGTAAGATCAAGATGTTTTGTTAAAGCGATCTTCTGGTTTCCTAGTTCTGATTTTTACAATTGCCCTAAAAATCAC
Organism: Micronycteris hirsuta; assembly: GCA_004026765.1. NCBI lineage: Eukaryota > Metazoa > Chordata > Mammalia > Chiroptera > Phyllostomidae > Micronycteris > Micronycteris hirsuta. Next base: position 21,251 of record PVJI01009593.1, read on the forward strand.
AGCCGGGGATTCTGCCCAGAGAAAATCTTGCCTGGCACATTTCTCCACCGTGTGATGGGTGTCAGTCACTGCTCTTCCAACAGGCAATTGTCCCCTCGCCCACATTCAAGCCATCATGTTCTCAGTCTGTGACAAGGAAATATATTGAACTTATTTTAAAATTTACCAGCAAATTGGAGACTTGAAATTATGAAGTCAAATCCTATGTACCAGCACACACTTACTGTCATCTTCAAAATGTACTCATGCAGGACTACCACGTACCTTTATGTGGCCTGTGTGCAAAAGGTGGCCATCTGGGTGGATGAATTTGAAACATCCTGTGGGTGCACACTGCTCTGTGGACACATGGCTTATAAGCAGGCTGCACTTTGTGCACAGAAAAGGCATCTGTATCGCCGCGTAGGTACAGCCCTGTGCCGGAGCCTGTCTTAAGGAGTGGATCATGAGCTGGATTTCAGCTCCCAAGGGTGCCTTGGCCAACAGTTTTTTGCAGTGTACACACTGCACAGCCATACATGGCAACCCTGGATCTCTTGGCTCCTAAGGGCTCCACAGAGTCCACTGTGAGCCTCAGATGGCTGGAGGAAACCATCTCCTGCAGCCCCACCAGCTGATTTCACTTGCTTGACATGATATTGGCCACCCATGAAAACTTCTGTTTGAACAACATGGGACGTTGAAAAGTTTGATAACTACTGTGTGTATATAATACAGAAATAAATAAAAGGAGCTTTTGTTTGGAGATATGTAGAAAACATTTGCTTAAGCTATAGTTTTAAAAAATAATAATAAGTTGAGTTGTTAAGAACTGTCAATCACTGTGAACTCAGAGCTGCAGAATTTCTTTTCTCTCACCCACCCTGGCCCCACTTTCTTCAATATGTACTTTCTACCTGGGATCCTTATTGCAGCCAGTGTAGAATAATCAATCTAGTTACTTTCAAGCAAATCAAGTCAAAATCAGTGTTTTTTTAAATCTGTGTGTGTGTGCACGCGCACGTGTGCGTGATGGGAATGTCACCCTGTGTACAGTGTAAGAGAGAAGTTATCTCACTATCTGCATCTGTCTTGGTCCCATGCTGGCCTCTGGCTTCAAATGTAACTCCTCTCATCTGGTCCTTTCCTGTGTCCCACGCAGGCACATCCTCTGAGATGCAACCGTGTCCTCATCAGATGCCTGGAAGCATGACCCACCTCCAACCTCTGCTATGCGGTCCACACACGTTCAGGCAAGAGCACTTGTGGGACTCCTAGCTCTCACTTCTCATTTCTCTCTCTCCTCTCCTCTCCTCTGCCTCTCTTCTCCTCCTCTCGCACCTCCTCTGTACACCAACTTGATGCCCCAGGGATATTCAGATACCTGATCCCCAGCACTCCGAGACCCGGGGAAAATTGGGAGTCTGTCTTTACACCCTCTCTCCCCACTAGACCTACCAGACTACTATTTCTACTCCATGGCAGCCTTTCTCTTATCAGTAGAAAACTTACCTGTAGCTTGTAAGTTCTATACACTGGGATGCTTGTCACAGGTCCTCCTGACTCCAAGGCAGATTTTGTCATTCCCCCCCCCCCAGCCAAGATTCATCTTGCAGGATGGAGGGAGACATGAGATAGGGCCATTCCCACTCATGTCTTACCCAGTTTCTTCATCCCCACCTCTCTTCTTTCCTGAGGATCAGAGGTCAGTAGTAGGGAAGGAAATGGCTGATCACATCTACTTCTTGAACCTTCCATCTGAAACCTCAGTACTTGAACATAAAACTGTACCACATCAGTTTGGAAGTTCTACTATGCCTTGAATGGAAAAGGTCTTCAAGATGTGAGCAAGTGGAAAGTGGAGGGTCTCACAGCACATAAGTTAATTTGCCATGTGTCATGCTGCCACAAACTAGCACTAGTGGACAGAGAGAAGGAGAAGGAAACCTGAAGGTGGGTCAGGCTCTGTGAGTGAGAACACTCTGGAGCAGAATGAGCACCAAGCTGTGGCACTAGGCCAAGCAGGATGGGGCAGCCATATAAAGATATATATCAGAGCTTTTTTTTTTTAAAAAAAAAGTGCAGTATCCCCTACAGCCCAGCAATTTCATTTCTAGGGGGTTATCTTAAGATAAAGACAAGTGCACAATGATTATCTACAAAGATGTTCCATGGAGAATTGTTTACAATGAAAAAAAATTGGAAATAATCTACATGGTCAACAATAAGGAACAGATACATAAATAACTATGCTTGCAATGGAATATTATGTAGCCATAAAAAGCCATGACATCAACTATATTTATTGGAATGGATAGCTATGAAGATATCTGGTTAAGTGAAAAAAACAGGCTACTATGCAAAAAGTACAAGGTGATTTAATTTTAATTATATATGTATGGTATAAAAATATTAGCAATAGTAATTCTGGTGTGAGATGCTCTCTGTTTTACTTATCTATATTTTTAAAATTCTATACAAAGAGCAAGTATTAATTTTTAAATTAAAAATAGTAATAAAAAAGGTTTTATTGTGTTTGGAAGACAAGCTGTGGGATTTGGAAGAAAGAGAGGAAAACCACTCCCAGGTGACACAGAGAGCTGCCAGCTCTGGAAGACTTGCTGACCAGACCCTAGGCCCACTTCAGGGAATAGCTCTTCTGTGCCTCTGCCCCTCTCAAAGGGAGGGTGTTCATCAGTGTTCTTCCCTTCAAACAACAGAACCCACACTGGCCAGTGTCAGCAGAAAGTGAGTTTATAAAAAGATATTGTGACTTCCACTTCCAGGAATATGGAGTAGACATGCTTCTCCCTGTTCCTCCCACTAGGTATGAAGCCACAGACATGATGTATGAAACAACCATAAGAAAATTCTAAAAGGTAGGGAGAGGAAGGCAGCAGGCTGGGGACTTGGGACCCAAGGAATGACATGAAAGCCAGTTCTCTGGATTTTACTTTTGCCTCATATAATTCCAGGCTGGGAGCTGAAGAAACCTATAACCCAGAAATACAGCTGAGCACAGACATTTTTAAAAAACCAATAAATGCTTCCTTTCTCTAGCAAGATCTAGAAAAGGAAAGCAAGACAAAAAACTTTTGAGACAATAATGTTGGAGACAAAGTTGGAGACAGAACTTTGAGTCTCAAAACTTTGAGACTGCTTTACTCCAGCCAAACATTATAGTAAACATGGGAGCTGAGAGCTTCTTCTCCACCAAAGGGTAACAAGCACCTGACCCACCACGGTGTCTGTGGAGCCCTCACGGAGAGCCTGGACTTCCACACCCTGCCCCCACCCCCCCGCCCACAGAAGCATCAAGGCACCCTGTTTCCCCCCACCAGATAGCATTGGCAGAGGCCTAGAGAAGAGTCAGGACTTCATCACTACCCAGGAGTAACGGGGCCACCTCCCTTCCCTGTAGTGCCAGTGAAGGACACGTGGTGAGCAGTCACAAGGCACTCCTGCCCCTCCCTGCCAGAGTGCTATCAACGAGGGTTTACCGGGAAACTGGGACTCCCCTCTCTAACCTAGTAATGAGGAATCCCTCCCCGACTCAGGAGTCAACAGAGGCCAAGTGGAGAACCTGGATTTCTAGCCCCACCTGAAACAGTGACAAGGTAGAACCTCCCCCTCCCCCTGCCAGAGCAGTGTCAAAAGAAAAAATCTATAACAGAAGGTGCCAATTAGATCCATGGTACCACAACATAATGACCAGAATGTCCAGTTTCAATAGAAAATAACTCTTCATACCAAGAACAAAGAAAATTTCAACTGGAATGCGAAAGAGAAAATCAACAGAAGCCAACACCAAAATGATAGAAACTAGAATTCTCTGACAAGGGTTTTCCAGCAGATATCATACAAGTGTTTTAACACGCAATTATGAACATACTTGAAACAAGCTAAAAACAGAAAGTTTCACCAAAGCAACAGAACATCTCAGCAAATAAATAGATGACATAAAAGAAAACCAAGTAGAATTGTAGAACTGAAAAATATAATAACTGAAATTTAAAAATCAAGAGATGGGCTCGACAGTGGAACAGAGGGAACAAAGAAAAGAATCAATAGACCTGAAGACAGAATGATAGAGATCACTCGGTGTGACCAACAGATTGAAATGAAAAAAATCAAGAGAGCCTCAGAGGCCTGTCCAGCAAAAGATTTATCATTAGTGTCATCTGAGTCCCAGAACAAAAGGAGAAAGAAGGCAGGGTTGGAAAAGCGATCAAAGAAATAATGGCTAAAAACTTCCCGGATGTGGCAAAAGACATAAACTTCAGATTCAAGAGGCTGAGAAGCAAGCCCCAAACTGGATAAAACCAAAGAAATCCATTCTAGGACACACCATAGTCAAACTTCCGAAAAAAAAAAAAAAAATTTAAAGGACAGTGGGTTTCTCATCAGAAAACTGCGGAGGCCAGAGGAAGCTGCGCAACATTGCACAGGCTGAAAGAAAAGAGCTGTCGACGCAGCGGCCAGCAGAAACGTCCTCCAGGGACGCGTGACAAATCAAAGACGTTCTCCGGTAAAGGAAACTGAGAGAATGGGTCACTTGGACCTACCCTGAAATAGTGGCTAAGCAGTTCTCTAAGCAGAAAGGAATGGCAAGAGAAGGGACATTGGGACATTAGGAAGGAAGGAAGAACATGGTGAGAGCAAACTTTGGAGTGAATACAACAGTTCTTTTCAGTTTTCTAAGTTATGTTTGATGGTTGAAGCAAAACTTATAACAATGTCTAATGTAGCTCTAAATGTATCGAGAGGAAATATTTCAGGCAATTGCATTATAAATGCAAAGGGTGGAGAGACTTAAAGGGAAATAAGTTTCTGTACTTTACTTGAACTGGTAAATGTCAATGGCAATAGAGTATGATGTTATGTATACATAATACGATATTAGAGCAACCACTAAAAGAGCTATTAAAAAGACATGGTTGAAAACATAAGAGATGAATCAAAATTCAATTCTAAAAAATATTCAAATAACCTACAGGAAGAAAGAGAAAATAAAATAGAGAAACAAAAAATGGCAGCCAAAAAGAAAAAGAAAAAAGAAAATAACAAACTTAAGGACTGTGATGCCAATAATAACATTAAATGTAAATGGTCTAAATACAGAGATGAAATGAGAAAGATTGTCAGGAAGGACTTAAAAACATGGCTCACCTACATGCAGTCTGACTTCAAATATAATAATATAGGTAGAAAATAAAAAAAAGAGAAAAATATGTCATGCAAACTTTAAATAAAAGAATGCAGGATATATAATTAAATGATAAAGTGAATTTCAGAGCAAAGAAAATTATCAGAGGCAGAGCATATTACATAATTTTGAAAGGGTCAATTCACAAGAAAGACATAGTAATCCTAAGAGTATTCATCAAACGGAGCTGTAAAACATTTTCCCAATAAAACTTGAAAGGAGAAATAGACAAATCCAAAATTTTAACTGGAAATTGCAACACCCCCCCCCCCCCGCCAACAATTCATACAACGGCTAGAGAGAATATCAACAAAACACAGAACTAACCAACATTTACAGAACATTCTACCCAGGGACATACAAAGATAGACCATATCTGGGCCATTAAGCAAACCCCAACGAAGTTGTAGGGTATCGAGTAGCTCACAAATCTCCTGGGGCGCCAGAGAGTCAGACAAGGAAGCTCTGCCACAAAGAAGAACGAGCTCCACCACAGAGATACCCCTGTCCCCACCACTGAACCGCGCCACACGCTGACTCTGCCAGGACCCAGCCATTGCCGCCCCTGAAAATAGCTCCTTTGCAGTGCTCCTTTCAAGATCAAAGTCTGCTTCTCAGGGTGTCTCAGTGCAAGGGGCCTAAGTCATGACTCTCCACTCAGAGGCCAGAGGGAACTGAGAAAGCCAGCCTGTAGCTCCCCCACTGGGGAATCAAGACTCAGAATGCAGAAACAAACCTAGGAAGATACGCAAAAAAAGCTAGATGCCACCCACATAAGAAACGCCTGCTATAGAACGAATGGCCCCTAGAGGTCTGCACCAGAGGCCGTGCCCCAGCCCTGCTTCTGGCCCGAGATCTGTGCTCCTCAGCGTTTGCAGTAGGAAGTCCTAGGCTCCCCTGCTTTCTTAGCTTCCTCTGCATGCCTGCCCAGACGCAGACTCACTTCTCACACATGAGAACCCTCGGGTGGAATAAGTTACAGTTCAAATGAACTCATGGCAAGCTTCACATTATCTCACCCTCAATCTTGCTCGAGTGAATTCTTATCTTCAGGTTGGGGTTGTTTTTCAGCAGAAATGAATCAAACTCAGGCACGGGACCAGCTATCTGTCAGGAGGAGCACGTAAGGGTAGCACATGTGCACGCACACGCACATTCGCACATGACAGGGCTGCTCTTGTCAACCTGAGAGAGAAAGACAGGTGATTCGTTTACTCTCCGCCCCAGACAAACCATACAAGATGCCCCTGGCCTCAGATTTAAGGAATCACAGGCACACCCAGTGGGCAGGCACAAGATAGCAACCAGCATGGCTCTCCCTGTCAGCCAAACTGCCCAAGTGTTCACCCGTCCATGCGACACTCAGGACTTCAGGAGGAAGGGGCAGATGGGTAAGGCGACAGGTACAAAGTTGCATGGCTAGTGGGAGAGCTTCGGTGTCAGATTGACCTGGGCTCCAGTCCTAGCTCGGCCCCTTCTTACTGTGTGCCTTTGAGCAAATTAATCTCTCCCCATTCAGTTCGTTCGACTGTAAAAACAGGATAAGCAAGGCCTTCTCCTCAAAATTTTTAAGAGGATTAAAATGAGATGCTTGTGAAGTGTTTGGCACATAGCGAGTTCTCAATAAATTGCTTCTGCTCATACTATGATTAAGGCAGAGTTTGGTTTTTGTTGTTGTTGTAGTTTTTTAAAGTAGAGCATATCAAGGGCAGAAAGAATGTTACTGTATTTGCACCCCCTTGAAAGTGAGGGGACTGAATTAAATCCTTTTAAGGAAAAAGCCATCTCCCTCCCAACAGTATAAGTCCAGGCCATAGCTGTGGAACAACATGGGACTGAGCCCCCAGCTAGAAGGCTGAACCCACTGCAAGTTGCCCAGGGCCAGAGCTGGGCTGGTAGCTCTGATTGTCCAGAGACACACAAGGTTTCCCAGCCACCAAGACAGGGTTTGGATCCAGCCCCTAGATCCAAGGTCTGGGGACACAGGGGTGGCCTGAGAACAAGGTGGGAAAACACAAGAGGCCCGCCTCCTACAAAGGGAGCTCCCCCTCATTAAAGAAGGAGAGTAGAGACCTGGGTAGGCTTGAGATTCCAGCTGAGCGAACAGGGCAGGGCCAAGTAAAACAGGGACCAAGTCCACGGAAACCTACAGGCAGAAGAGAGGAAGAGTGCCTTCAGAGTCACTCTAAAATTCCTCGCTCCCAGAACAACTCTTTGCACAAAATGAAGCAAAAGGAGAATGATTCCCCAGTGACCATTTCCCCATGTGACACCTCTTGGGGCGGCTGCCCATCAGAAGCCACACCAGGAGGCACAAAGACCCCCAACATCTGCTTCCAGCACGTTCTGCCAAGTGGCTTCTGGGTTGGATCACATGGTTCAAATCCCAGCTCTGCAGTGGCAGCTGGGTGACCTTAGGCAAGTTGGGGAACTGATCTGCATCGGTTTCCCACTGGCAGAAGCCGGGGCAGTGAGAACAACCCCAACCACAGAGGAGGGCTGTGCGACCCCGTGAGATACGGTCTGTGGAGCTGCAACAGTGTCCAGAACATACTGAGCAGCTGGAACACAGCGTTCGGTGTCAGTCATAGTTATCGTTAGTGGTGTTGATGTTCGTATCAGCGCTACTCGCCTCCTAACGTGGCTGCCTAGGAAACCACCCTTTCTGACTGTTGCAGGACCTACGAAGTCGGAGCCCATAAGAAAGTGAGGGAACTGAAAAGACACAGGCAACCTCAGTGCTCAGGGGCAACAGGACCCGTTCACGAAGGCCACGCAAAGGCAGAAGGGCAGCCGCTTCGCAGGCCGGCCAGACTGTGGCTCCCAGTCCGACTCACGCACTCTGTGACATCGGGCACGCTGCCTACCTTCTCTGAGCTTCTGAATCCTCATGCCCAAAATAGGGATAAAAATCCACACACACACACCCTTGCAAATTTATTCCTGTGGATTAAATAATGCAGAAATACGCACAAAAGAGGTTTGGCCCAGTGCTGAGCACACAGTTGGTCCCAGGGAAATTTGGTTTCTCTTCCCAGTAGGAGTTTCTCGGCAGGAAACTCCTCAGCTTCTGGCTTAAATATCACGGCAACGAATACAACCTCCAAGGTGGTGAGAAAAGTCTTCCCTGTGCCCCGTGCCATCTTTTCTGTCCTTTCATCTGAGTTCTGAGCAATATCTGGTCATGCAGGTGACAGCTAACCCACTATCGACCTCACCCTGTGGGGGGCCTGAGTTCAAAGCCCAACTCCTTTGATGCCTGGGTAGCACTGGGCACTTTTCTTTGCTTCTCTGGGCTTCAATATCCTCATGTATACACTAGGGGTAACAATCTACAGCAGCTATTTGCTGATTTAGTTCTACGGGTTCAATCACAGATCACGTATGAAGGGGCCTTAAGTTAGCATGTGGCACGTAAGTGTAGATGCTGCATATTTTACATTCATCATATCATTTAATCCTCATAATAATCCTATGCCCCCAATGTCCCAGCCTGAAACTAAGGCTCAGAGAGATTATGCCACAACCCAAAGTCACACAGGTAGTGTTTCTGGCTTATACTATGGTTGCCAGACTCAGGTTTGTGAAAAAGCCCTTGGCTGCCCCTTGTGGAGAGCAAGTCCCGGGGTCCCCAGTGTGGGCTCAGAGCTCTCTGCAAGCCCTTGGCTCTCAGAGAGCCCCACACATGATGTGGGGCCCCATTTCCCTAGGTGTCGGTGCCCATGGTTCATTTTCAGAAGCCGGGTGCATGCCAGTTTCGCCAGGAGATTGCTGGCAGGCCCACGGGCTCTGTTACGAGAGACTGAATCGCCAGTGAAAGAGGCCCATTGTGCGCCCTGTCAATGAAGAATACCCCATTTAGAGAAAGAATTCAACTGCTTTTTCACTAAGAAAGAAGACAGTCCAGGTGAAAAACGAGAACAATGCCGATCATTCACTTGATTTTTACTTAACTTCAAAGCTGGGGGACCAACCAGGTTAAGGGCCACACAGCACGGAGCTGGCCCAGGCCACAGCGGAGTGCACATGGGAGCAGGAACAGGACACGGGGCTGCAGGCCCAGCTCCGTCACAGTCCGCCTCGGCCACCTGAACCCCTGCCCTGGTGGATAAATCAAGCCGCTTAGGCTGGCTCCGGTGCTGCCATCTGGGCTCTGTGGAAGGACTTCAGTGCCCTCGACTAGTTCTGAACCGTGGCTGCACGTTGAAATCACCTGCAGAGTTTCCTTCGTCCCAGTGCCAGAGAATCTGATTCCATTGGTGTGGCACAGGGCCTGGGCACTCGGAATTGTTCAAAGCTGCCTGGGCGATTTGAAGGTGCAGCCAAGATTGGGAACCCGTGAGCCCCAGAGGAAGAAACTGTTTTGTCCACGGCTATATTCAGTCCTAAGCACGGGGCCTGCTGTGCACTTGGTGACCAATAAATATCTGGGGGATGAATGGGCGCATGTGCTGCTCAGAGACAGTCGGGAAAAGCCAGCAGCTGCCGCTTCAGGGACGGCAGCTTTGTGTTATCACTCGATCACCTATGGGGACTTGGCACGCAGTTTCTTTCTTTCTTTTTTTTTACGATTGTCTACCTCAAACCCTTTTTTAAAAATCCACTGGACCATAAAATCTCTGAGATTCTTTCCAACTCCAGAGCGCAGTGATTCCAAGACCATAAATCCCTTCTTGCCCTTTGAGAGCTGTAATATTTTTCAGATAAATTATCGGGGCGGGCAAGTCCTGGGACGGGCTCTTCTGAGAGCCGCTCTGCCTCCCGTCTGCTGAAGCCAAGCACTTCGCTTCCCTGGCAGCCCCTTCCGGCCTCTGGAGCCAACCCCTACCTCAGCCTGCTCCCCGACCCCATCGATGCTCCCCAGGGTTCCAATCTTGTCCATCTGTCACTGTACGCTTGTCCCCTGAGTGAACTTCACCACTCCCAAAGTTTCAGTGTTAGGATTTACCAGTAGGTGACTCCGAATCAGTATTTCTAGCACTGCCCTTTCCTTCTGAGCTGCACATGCAGCATCCAACTGCCTACTGGGTATCTCCACCTCGATTTCCCTCAGGCACCTCAAAGTCAGCCTGTCCCAAGAGTGAACTCATTCCCTTCCCCGCCCAAACCTGCTCCTCCTCCTGTGTCTCCCCTATCTTGATGAACAGCCTCCCACCCACCCAGTTGCCAAACCAGGAAACTAGAATCATCTTCCACCTCTCCCTCTCGCTTGCCTCACACCCTACCCTGGGAGTTTTATCTCTAAAACAACCACTGACCTCATCCTTTTCTTCCCCTTCTAATTTCTTTATCCTGTGCAGCCCTTCCAGAGTATCTACGTAAAACCCGGATGAGAAGAGATGACGAGAAATCGGGTTCTGGGTAGTCGACACCCGGCACTGGCCACGCCTCATTCTCAGCTCAGTGGCTCCCCGTTGCCTTCCTCCCACCGTTCCTCCCATCCCGACCGCGCTGGCTGGAGTGAGACATGCTTAATAATAACGCGTTCATCATTCATTCTGCCTCTCCTCTGTGCTGGGTCCTGAACACAGGCCTGGACCCAGGATCCTTCCCCATCCTTCCCTGTTCTTCTGACTCAAATGCCCTGCTCCTCTCTACAAGGCAAACACCTACTTATGCTTCAACGCTCACACAGCATTGGCTCTTAAAGCTTTTCCTTCCCTGCCACAGGGCGTGTTTGATTAAGGGGCTCCTTAAATAGTAAATAGCAAACACTTGGAGAGATTTCTTACAAGCTACCACTTTCCTAGTTACCTTACATATTTTAACTAATTTCATTCTCAACAGTCGGTGAGACGGGGACTACAATTATCCTTATTTTAGAAATAGGTAAACTGAGGCACAGTGTGGTAAAGCCCAGAAACTGGGATTTGAACTCCCTCAGACGATGCTCTTAATTGCTGCCTCCTAAGAACACGTAACTGGACACCCATTTTACCTGCCGTAAGAAAACTCTCACCACATCTTTTTGCCAAGGACCCTTTTCTTCAAACAAAATCTGGCACTGACACCCAAACTGTTGCACAGAAAACAGGAGGATGACGATGGGAAGTGGAGAGAATGCAAAGGGACTCCCAGGGTGCCAAAGAGAAGGATTTGAAAAGCAATGTCCTAGACAACTTTTATTTACCGTGCTGCTGTGTATTGGCAAGATGCCCCTGGATCCAAAAGTCGTTATGAGGTTTCAGGGTTGTCTGTGGACCAGCAACACGGTTTCTGTCTTGAAATGTCCGAGGAGCATCTAAATGACCGAAGAGCCCTGCAGTGTGTCCAGCGACTGAAACCCTGGCGCATTTCAATGCTTTGTTTTCATACGCAGAGCATGTGAAGTATAATTAAACCTTTCGGTAACTACCTCGGGCATTCCCCCTCGGTGTCAGCTGTGGGACTGTGCAGGGATGTCCCGTGCTGCTTACAGCTGTTCCCCGTGCTCTAAACGAGCCTGGGCTGGAGCCCCCGCTGCTGTGTTCTGGGCTTTTCCTGGTCCTAGCACTGTCAGAGTGGCAGGGGTCCCTTCTGCTTTGTGGTCTTATCTCAGACAGCTTTCCCCGCCTCTCCTAACCGGCTATGGACTTGGTAAAAATCAAACTTGTTATAATTGTGTCCAAAGGAGGAAAAGAAACAGGAACAGAGAAGCTTTCCTTGTAGTGAAACAAATGCCCTTGAGTTCAATGACTTTGCGACTTCTGTAGTGAGTACTTACGAGGTGTTTTCCCATTCTCTATATTCATTGGATATTTACTAAGTACCCATTATATACCAAAAAGTTGGGCTAGGTGCTGAGAATGAAAAAAAAAAATGGATAAAGCATAGGATCTATCTTCAAGGACTTGCTGGTTTAGAAAGAAAGACAAGTAAACAAATAATAATACCACCATGGTATAAGCCTTGAAACAACAATATCTAGAAAATAACAAAAAAAAAAATTTAAAAACCCACTTATCTCTGCAGTCAGGAAGTCTTCCTGGAAGAGGTGGCATGTGAGCTAATTCCTGAAGCATCTATCAATCAGAGGTCCACCTGTCCCACCACCAAAGACCAAGAAGATAGACTGGGTAAAGGGCACACTGGCCAAATGCAAAGACAAGAAAGGACAAGAAGCCCCAGTGAGTTTTGAAAGCCCAAATAGTTTAATCAAGCTGAAGCATGCATGTGTTTGAAGAAAGGAATAGGGATGGCAGCTGAATGGAAAAAGAAGGCTTAGAGAGTAAATTGCTCATATCTTTTAAATGGTTGAAGGAATGATAATGCAAAGTTTCAAGGGCACATTAATAACTCGTAAGTAGTCAATGAGCCAAGTCCACTTGCTGCAGGGAAAAAGAGAAACCCTAACTAACACCGAGCAATTCCCATTTGCCAGGCACTGCTATGATATTTTACAGGTATAGTCTCACTGAGTTGGCCCAACGACCCTGTGAGCTTGGAACAAAAACTACGTTTATAAATGAGGAAACTGAGGCAGGCAGAGGTCTAATAAGTTCCCAAGGACCCAGAGTAAGAAAAGGGCTGTCTGTCTGCAATGATCGGAGGCACTGGGATTTCGGTTTCCTTGGAGTTGAGCCGACGAGGTGCGGGACTCATAGTGTGGAGGAGGAAAGGAAGCGGAGGAAGGAGAGCAAGGGTCAAGAAAGGAAGAGCAAGGGCATGAGTCGGAGTGAGAGCGCAGGAAAGAGAAGTGCAGGGATGGATGCAGAGGAGGAAGGAAGGAGTCATGGCCATAGTTGCCTGCTGGGGGCCCTCGGAGCTAAGGTCTAGGGCTGGAGGCTCCACCACCCAGAGACCCCTTGGCCCAAGCCAAGGGAGAGTGGACAAAGCCTGGATTTCCATGGGCCAGGCCCAAGGATACCAGCCACACAGGTGAGGAAAGAGCTGACCAGCAGCCAGAGCAGTGGGCATGGGGTCTGAGCAGGAACGAGACTTCCACCTCCACGGCCTGGAGATGATCAGAGCAGATGGGACCAAAGGAGTCTGGGCTGGGAGAGCTGTGGAGAGCAGCTGATACAGACCCTACGCGTTATAGTTGATGGAACTGAGAGGCTAAGCGATTCGTGCACGAGCACCCAACGCTAGTGCGTGTTTTTCCTCTCTGCCTAAAATTACCCATCTGGGAAGGGAAGAGGCAGGACAAAAATCTGGGTCTCCTGATGTCCTGGAGTCCAGATGTTTGGCACTATCCCTCCATTTTTATGGCGTTGGTTGCTCAGCCACGGTCTCGAGAGGAGCGGTCTAGGAACCTCACCTGAAGAAAGGTAAAGAGAGGGGTAGGGCTTCAAGGGCAGGAGTAAAGGGGTTTAGAAGAAATGGCCAGTGGAGCAAATGTTGGCCAGCCTCCTGAGGAGCAGGCATTTGTCTCTGGTTTACATTTGTGAAATATACAATGAACCCCAATGTTCTTTCTCACTCTTTTCTTGGATAATGTGGACTGTCACTGACTGAGCAAAGAGAAGAGAGACTTCTGGGAAAAATAAGTGGTGAGAGGCTGGGAGCCAGAGGAAAATGTTTTGTCAAGAAATTTCACACTATTCGGCCAATGAATGAATAACTAGCAGTGTGTCCTGAAAACATTCTGTGTCCTGCACTGTACAACGACCGCTCTGGCGATCTTCAGGGGCATCTTCTAGTATTGGCTTGCTGACTGTAAAAATTTGGTAGACAAATGCACGCTGTCCCAGCAAGGGACCTCCAGACCCTCCAGGGTTAAGTTCTAATTGGTCAGACCTTGTATAACATGGTTTCTTAAATATTTTGACTACCACCCTGGTTTGCAAAACCCTCTGCAGTTCTGTTTGATGAGGTTATAAGAAATAAGTGCTGTCCTATCGAGTGTTTCCACGCACCTTGTGCAGATACCTAAGAATCCACTAACTGTCAAGGGGCCGACGGAATTTAAGGGGGAAAGTTCTGTTTACAGAATCATCTACGGTCAAAGTGCTGGGTATAACCAAAGCTCCACCAGGTAAAGTGCAGCTCAGGGTTCTGTGTTGTGAACACAGTCCCTATAGAACCCCCAAATAATAAATGTGTATGGATATATGTAAATTTTTTCAGAGCTTCCGGGGGTGTTTACGGAGAGAAGCTTTCGTGTATGGAACGGATGCTGAGCTTTTCTCCACGCCAGGATGTGCCACGGCTGCCGTGGGCCCGGCACAGCCGCCGCTCGGTAGGGCGGCCTGGAGCGAACACAGAGCCACGAGCAGCGATAAATCACCACGATCATCCCACAGGGTTCTGACCTTCTGTCCACCATAGTCCCACGTCCAGTTTTGGCACGAAGTGTGTTATCTGTGTTTATCGCCCTGTTGGCAAGGTCATCGATTATGTCATTTTGTTCATCCAGCTCATTCCCAATGTCCTGCCCCGTTTGTTTTTGGCCACTTAACATGGAGTAAGGGGCATCGAGGCTGTGTCCTCTCCTTGGACGATTTTCTGCTGTTGGTGGATTTCACCAAACCCCAAGTCTCCGGCCTCCTCTGGCTTCTCCAAGAGTCAAGGACTGGGCGTGCCTTGCTTAGCCCTCCAGCCCTCCAGCCGGATGTGTTCTCTTTCCCTGCCCCCGGATCATCGCCTTTACTGCTTCCTGCAGTCCTGCCTCCAAGGGGCCACAGGCTGCCTGAGAAATGTCAGACACCACGAGGAGGCACCCAGCGTAGGCTTCTGCGTTGCTTTGCAGACCCTACCCAGGACACAACCCCCTCTGTGCATTTTGGGTTTTACTTCTCCACAAAAACAACTTAAGATGTCATCTAGCTTCCTGTATCTCATAATCTCTTTTTAAAAGCCACTGGTGGCGGGAACTTCCGGTCACATGCTCCTGAAGAGAGGAAACCAATAGAAAAACTTACATTCTTCAGCTCCAATCCTGGTTGCACAGGAAAAGCGCCTGGGGCCTGCGGCTCCGCACAGGAGTCCAAAGACTGCGGATGCTGAATACCCAACTGCAGCCCAGCACAGAAAGAGTCAAGTCCCTGGCTTGTTCCTGTTTTTTTTAAAAATGTGCACTATACCTCCTAATCCTTCAGGTCACATATACCCACCAGAGACCATTGTCTCAACCCACACACTTCTGTCTTAAGCTTCCTTTAAATATCCTCTGTGTAAGAAATAGCAGAAACAGGGTATTATTTTCACCCTTGGCAGGCCACTAAAGTAAAGCAAACATCTCTTGTCCCTGTCCACAGAGCTGGGACATGGCACAATAAATTCTAGCGAGGAAGTAAATATCTAGAATGCTAATCCATCGTGCAGCCAAAACTACAAAACATTTCCCTGGCATTCATCCTGGTTCCCATAACGTGACCGTGGCGGCCATAGCTCAGAGAGGACACATAGCAGACGGACAGTGAATATCTGCTGAGTGGATGGACAAAATGAGGAAAAAAGGTCCAGTGGGCCCCAGCGAGGTCTGCACACTGCCTCAAGACACCGAAGATGCCAATTGCGCGTGAGGCTCAGAGGCTGTGCCCTGTCTCCTATTAAGTATTAAATAAATTGTCATTGATTTATAGCCGTAACAACAGCTGTTCCTGAATTCTTCTGTGCCACACACTGAACTAAATGCTCTGCCTGGATCACTTCATTTAATTATCACAGGGAGCCTCAGTCGTAGGGCTCATCATTGCCCCCATTATACAGATAAGACAAGTGAGGATAAGACAAGCGTGTGATCTTGCATACCCAAGATCACACAGCTAGAAAGGAATGGGGCAGATTTCCAAGGCTGGTGTCTTGTCTCCAGAGTTTGGCTACCCTGCTCTCCAGAGACAGAGGGAAGGTGAGTGACTGAATTTGCATTAGCTGGATCCCTTAGGAGCTCGAGAAGCTACTTCCGAATCCCGAAGCATCACCACCAGATCTGTAAGGAGCACTGTGCAGCATACCGTGCCCAAAACTCATGAACTAAAAAGCATATACAATGAGTTCCAAAAGCTCCAAAGCTGAAAAAAAATGTCAAGGCCTGAGTGGGGGAGCAGGGTCAGTGAAGTATCCCCAGATAAGGTGGCTTTTGATCACCTTAGGAGACGGGGATTCTGAGAAGACTAGCAGACCAGCACGTAGGAGAGACACGTCACTTCCAGAGAACTGCCTCCAGGGAAGAATCTGATCCTCCGGACAATGTTCCTGCTGTAAAGGCCCAGGAGGGAAGAGGGGCCCTGTCTAAGGACACGGAGAACAATCAGCCCCACCCAGCACCAAGTCTGTGGAGGCATTCTTGGGAAGGCATTTCCAGGGTGATAAGAAAGGGCCCGGGGCTGGCCACAGTGACAACAGGAATTTTGCTCCAGCCAAGAACCCAAGGGCCAAGGGGGGGTGCGCATCAGTGCCCGGAACGAAGGAGCCCACTCCTCTGCCCTTTGAGTTTAGAGGATTATACCTTAGAAGCGTATACAGCTCTCCCGAGGTTCAGCTTTCAGCATTCTTTAACCGCTCCAAATTGGCACTGAGTCCTGACTTATTTATTCACGTGTATTCTACAGTTTCTCACACAACAACTCCAGGGACAAACCCAGACAAACCTGGGGCTCTGCTGAAGATGAGTCACTCATGAGCTCCGAGCAGTTCCCCTGGGTTAGGCCAGTCCTGTCCTCAGCGAGGCTTGCTGGAAACAGGGACAAAGTGTTTATCCCCGAGTCGGGCAGCCTGAGGCAGTCAGGGCAGTCAGGGGTCACTTAGGGAAGAGGGCTGAAACACCGCCTCAACCATCAAAGGGCTGGCCTCCCAGAGGTGCTAATTAATGGTAATCGATGGATAAGGCTCCTCTACCATAGTCTCAGGGGAGTAGGGTTAGCAATATCCTGGATTTTTTTTTTAAAGGCAATGAACACTTTTCAAAAATAACATTTGTAAACTCTGTGCTGCCAACAATATTATCCATTGGATGGGCCATGCCTTTTCCGATGCAGGCAAGAAAAAGCCCACACAAATGAACTTAAAACAAAAAAGGAAGGGAGAGTCATTGGTTCATCTAAGTGAAAACTCAAAGGGAAGCTCAGGCACTGCTGGATCAAGGGGCTGCAACGGTCATCAGGGCTCGACCTCTCCCTGTGTGAGTCTCCCTCTTGAACAGTCTCCGACCCCGTGATGGACCTCAGCAGCTCCCAGCTGACTCATCCGGGAGAAAGAGAAATTCTTTCCAGTGACTCCAACAAAGATCCTGAGATTAAGTCTTTTCATAGCCTGTTGGCTGGTTTCCAAAAGCAAATATTTCAGAAAATCACGTAGTGTCATTTCTACTGTAGGCATGTCCAACCCGACTCAGGGGGAGGGCGCAGACCCCAGGGCTCCGTGGGAGAAATTCGACGTTCCAATGTTAGAAGAGAGTGTGGGCTTGGGCATCTCATGGAGCTATCTCTGGAAACTATAGTCTACAGGTCCCCAGCAGGCACACTCCAGTTTGAGGAGCCCTGCCCGACGTCAATTTGGGGCTCTCCGTGTATTTGATGCTTTGCTTTTGAAAGTTCCTCGTGTGTCCATCAATCCAAAAATCAATACATCCTTTATAGCATACGCATAGCAAGTATGGAAACACGAGCTATTTTAAGAAATGTCCTATTTTCACGTATCTGTTTATCCAGTAAATATTCATCGACTGTCTTTTGAAGGCAAAGCACAGTTTCTGGTGGCAGGAATAGAATGGTAAATAAAACAAGACCCCTGGTTTGGTAAAGCTTCAGTCCAGCAGGGGAGGCAGGTTTTGTGAAGTAACTGCAGCTACAGTGAGTATAATGATAAAGGAAGAAAAGGTGCTACAGGAACCTAAAACTCACCTAATGCAGGGGTTCAAGGGCGGCCTCCTAGATTGGTGGGACTTAGCCTGTCAGCTGTCACGTCCTCTTTAAAATATGCAAGAACAGCCCCCACCCATCCCCACACTTACCCCGCTTCCTGGTTCGATTTTTCTGGATAGCTCTTTCCTTCATCCAGCATAGCATATATTGTACATACTTATTTTTCTTTATTGCCTGTCTC
This sequence comes from Micronycteris hirsuta, assembly GCA_004026765.1. Lineage (NCBI taxonomy): Eukaryota > Metazoa > Chordata > Mammalia > Chiroptera > Phyllostomidae > Micronycteris > Micronycteris hirsuta. Next base: position 39,402 of record PVJI01009593.1, read on the forward strand.
TCCCAACAAAGACATAAATTCATTGTCTTCCCTGTTCACTGTGGTCTCCCCCAGCACCTGTGCAAGGGACCAGCACGTAACTAGCCCTCAGGAAATATTTTTTGGATGAGTGCTCAGTGTTCCAGGCAGGGGGGCGGGCACGTGCAAAGTACTTGAGAAAGAAAGAATGTATGTCATCTCAAGAACTAGAAGAAGTCCCACAAAGCGGGAGCACTGAGGGAAAAGGGAAATAGAGTCCACTACCAATGCTTTATTTATTTACTCACCAAGTACCTATGAAGTGCCTACCACGTTCCGGGCACGGTTCTGAGCCTACATAGCTAATAAAGGGGCAGAATTTATCAACAGTCCCCATCAGGAACTAAGATTTATATGACATGTAGTCAAAGCCAGTTTGTAATGACACTATTACAGCTCATTCCTACAAGCTTCTGAATGTCCCGTATGTGCTCCTAGGTCACCTAGCCCATGTCATTTTCATAGTCTAATTCTCCCAAGAGGCCTGAGAACACAGCATCTTTTTTATTTAATTTTTAAATGTTATTTTTTCATTATAGTTGACATACGATATTATGTTACTTTCAGGGCTGCAACACAGTAATGAGACACCCACATACCTTACAAAGCGATCGCCCTGGTAAGCCTCGTGCCTGTCCGACACCAGGGCCATCACGGTGTTATTGAACATACTCCCCACAGAAGGCAGCACAGCATCTTTGACGGTGGAAGGGCAGCCATATGTATTCATCATTTCCTTGAGCTTCTGGCATAAAGTTGATAAATGTACATCTAACTCTACAATTTAGTATGTACTGTGTTCCCACACAATCTAGCTACTGAGTAATAAATTTTCAAAACTGTCTGATTCTTTTAATGGCTGTGTGCATTCCACAGTTACCTTTATACTAGAAGGTACATAGAAATACATAGTGAATTGTTAACAAAAGACTTTCAGAGATAATTTGTCTTCTGCATCTGAGTATCTGCACATAGGTCGGTAAAAGTTAACAGGGTGGAATCTCAACCCTAGAGTTTCTGGGGATCCCTTCGGATAAGAAAAATAGCTACATCGTCACTGAGCTGGCTACGTCAAGAGGAGTAGAAATTAAGTTTCAGCAGAAATGTCAGCCAAGAAGAGGTAGCTCCTTGGCACCTCAAGAGAAAGGGGATGTCTCTCCACAATCATCCCAAAGGGTCTCCCAGCTCAGGCCTCTGGAATCCTCCACTCAATTTGAGAAGTAACGGCTCTGCCTTCTTAAAACCACTGAAATTCTTGACAGAATTAGCCTTATTCCCTCCAGAGGACTTTGATCACCATAGAAGGACCCAAATATCTGTCACAGCATGATGAAAACATCTGTGGGAAAGCCAGTCTTCTGCGATCCACTGGGCTGGGGCGGCACCACCATCCCTACCACAATCGCCGTCACTGCCCACCTCCTGGGCGTTCCTAGCCAGAAGCTGCTTGTCCTTGGGGAGAGGCAGGCATCTAAAGATAACAACTAGGTCAGGACATTCCTAGATGATGTGATCCACTCCAACACAAATTAGTGTAGAAATCATATCAGTTTCCATAACTTCAAAGTCCATGGGCACCCAGATTGAGCGTGCTTGCTCTCGCTCTCTCTCTCTCTCCCTCCCTTCCCCCTCTCTCCTTTCTACTCTCTCTTTCTCTCTCTCCACTCATCTCCATCACCTTCCAACTCCAATTTACTTCTATCTTCACATTAGCCTCCTTCCCTTACCCCCAAGGTGGCTTCCCCCACCAGGTCAAGAAAAAATGGCCCCAAGAAGCTCCAGATTCATTGTCCTTACTGTTCTTCATCCCAGAAGAACAGAGATGCTCCTTTCTCAGGACCCTCACCCTTCCCTGTGACAACTCTGATTGACCCTATGTGGGACAGATGTCCCCCCTACCCCGGAGTCCTGATGAGGACTGGGAGTTGGACACCTCTAACTGGCCAGACTGGGGCAGGGCAGAGCCATGCCTGGAACAGGAGGAGAAAGTGCCCCCACCCCAAAAAAGAAGAGAAAAGGAGTGCTGGGCAGGCAAAAATAACAGGACTCCCCTGCATTTCCCAATGGCTACAGCTGTGCCCTAAGAATCCTGCTAAGCACTTGGTTTATGTTATCTCATCTGATCTTCATATCTGCATGAGGTAAGCACTATCATGGGCCCCTGTCTTGGTTGCTAAGGCTACCATAACAAAGCATCACAAACCAGGTGACTGAGATAACAGAAATGTCTTGCCTCAGCTCTGGGGCTCTGGTGTTGGTAGGGTGCGCCCTTCTGAAGGCGCTAAGGGAGACTCGTTCCAGGCCTCTCCTCTACCTTCTGGTGGCCCCCCGGCATTCCTGGGTTTGCAGATGGTACTTTTCCTCTGTTTTCACATTGTGTTCGCTCTGTGCGCATCTGTCTCTATGTCCAAAGTTTCCCTTTTATAAGGATGCATTGGGCTGAGACCTGCCTTCATAGCCTCATCTTAACTTGATCATCGGCAAAGACCTTATTTTCAAATCAGGTTACATTCAGAGGTACTAAGTGTTGGGACTTTCACATCTTCAAGGGAGACTAGTCAACCCATAACTCCCTACCATGTTTATTACACGAGGAAACCGAACTTTAGGGCATGTATGTCGTTTGCCAGAGTCACACCACCCATGAGCAGACTAGATGCTGAGGCCTGGGATCTTAACCTCACTTGCTCTCTATTTTTGTCCTTCTCCAGACACCTGATCTCTCTTCAGTGTCTACTCCCAGGGACTTGTGGGTAATTTTGCACCACCCTTCCGAATGGTCAGCTCCTGAAAAGCAGGGGTTTATCATATTCAGTTCTGTTTTCCAAACCCACCTGGCAAGGGCTCCACCACTATGTCTCAGGGGAGCACCAAGGTCAGGGGCAAAAGGTGACCAACATTCTTCATAGATTGTTTCATTTATGAACCGGATAAGGCTGATACTGAAGAGTTAATTTAAAAAAAAAAAAAAAAACCTTCATTGGTCACTTTGGCTTCATTCATTCAACAAATATTTAATGAGTCCCTTCTGTGAGTGGAGCCAGACACTGAGGAAACAGATAAATTAGACAGAGCCCGCACCCTCTTAAAGCTCCTAACCTGGTAGACAAGACAGATGGGTCAATAAATCTTCGTATTGCAATGCTCAGAGTAATTCCTGTCTTGGTGTCAGGAATTCTTAGAAAAGTAATGAAGGCAGGCAAGCTAGGACTTGCACAACTTCTAAGAAGTCAGAGAAGATATCCTACAAGCCAGGAACCATCTTAAAATACTACCGTTTCATAAAAGAGAACACCAGCAAATAATCTCCCCTCTCCCACTGCGGCCGAGAGCCAGGCTGGAAAGAGAGCATGTGAGGAACTCTGCCCTGGGCTTGGTCATAGCCCATAAACCATAGAAAACCTCACGTGGGTTCCAAATCCAGACAGCCCTGGGTTCAACTCCAGGCTTTGCTACTCACTAGCTGTGCACAACCATGAGAACCTCTTAACTGCCAAGTCTTAGTTTGGTTTTCTGTAAAATGGAATAATAATAACAAGTGGAGCAGGTTTTTGTGTGGATTAAATGAAACAAATATGAAAAATATACCCCATAGTTGCTAAGTCTCCATGAATGTCCCAAACGCAGATTGTGGACATACCAGACCTGGGTTTGAATTCCAGCTCTGCTCTAAGACCACCTTGGAAAGCCACTGGACCTCATTAAATATCAGTTCCCGCCTCTGTAAAACAGAGAAAATCCTCACCTATCTCCTAGAGCTGAGTGACAGACAATTCAGGACCCGGGTACCTGTGGGTGAAGTGCTTAGCACAGTCCCCTACAGGTAACGTGAGGAGTTGCTTGGTTACTCCTGTCTGCGCTGCCCGATGACCCTCTGCTCTTTTCCACCAACTTGACTAGGGCTCCTACAAGAGCTCTTTCTTTGACATAAAATGTATCAGTTTAACTGTTTTTAGGTGTGCAGTTCAAGGGCATTGAGCATATTCACAATATTGTATAACTCTCACCACCATCCATTTCAGGACCTTTCCATCTTCACAAACTAAGCCGGTGTGCCCATTATAATATAAGCTCTTATTTAATATTAATATTAATATCTTCTTTTTCTCTCTATGAGTTGGACTACTCTAGATACCTCCTGTAGGTAGAGTCTTACCATAGTTGTCCTTCTGGGACTGGCTTATTTCACTTAGCATGATGTGTTCAGGGTTCTTCGTGTTTCACAGTTGTAGCCAGAGTCAGAGTTTTACTCTCCGACTGCTTCTTTCCAAACTCGAGTCCATTTGCTGTTCGTGCCTCCAGTTTAGGTTACCCTCCCCTCAAATGGAAACATGGAAACACAATAACACACCTGACAGTGACTAGATCAAAGGAAATACAAAATGTTTCTTTTTCCTGATTACAAATGTAATGCTTATTCTTTCCTGTAGGACAGTGGGTGGTAGCTCCAAATTCATCTCACTGACTGCCCCTTTGAGAAAGGGTGTATTTCAAGCAGGAAATGGCTCTGTTGACCTTTGCACCCCACAAGGCGGGGTGGAAGCAACAGGCAGCCTCTACCCAACGTTAACTCCAAGCAACACTGCTGTGTAGCCTTAAATCTGCATTTCCCCAGCACCTATCTTTCTCTGAATGCAAAGTTGAAAACACCCTCCGGCCCTCCTCAGTTGGGTCATAAATCTTTTCTAAATACTCTTCATTCAAAAAAATTAACAAGTGCTGTTGTGGGTTTTCAAGCTGCTCCTTGTGCTCCTAAGCTTGGCCTGAACCCTCTGCCAGTCACAGGACCCTCGCTGGGCTCGGGGAGACCCACTCTACTGCAGACAGTGAGAGCTCTGCCCTGCCCGCCACCACCTCCCTACACCAGCTGCCACCATCCCAAAGATCTACAATGGTGTTTTTAACAGTGCGAAACTGAAAGCAACCAAAACGCTAAACACGGGATATTAGTTAAATCAATTACAGCACCTGCATGAGGCAGAATAGGATGGAAACCTTTGAAATCAAGCTGAAGACCAAGACATGGAACGGTGTTCCGAACAATACCGCTGTGTGGTCATACTGTGACTTTTCTTCTCTGGGGTTTGTCTGCCTTTTCCACAAATACATACCACTTTGTATATTTGACTCCTAGAACTGCCATAGCAAATTGCCGCAAACTGGATGGCTTACAACAGAAATTTATTTTCTCACGGTCCTGGAGGCCAGAAATCTGAAATCATAAGGACGGGGCCACGCCCCCTCCACAGGCTCTAGAGGAGGGTCCATTCCTGGCCTCTTCCAGCTTCAGGCGGCTCCCGGTATTCATTGGCCTGAGTCCACACTGACCACACAGCCTTCCCCTCTGGGTGTCTGCCGCTGTGTTTGTCTCCAAACACCCTCCGCCTCTCTTGAGGATACATGTGATCACATTTAGGGACCACCCAGATAATCCAGGATAATTTCTGCCTCTGGGGATCCTTAATTTAATCACACCCTACTCATAACCATGTAATGTAACGGTCACAGCTTTGGGGGTTAGGACATCAACATATCTCTCGGACCCATTACACTTTATAATCAACAAAAACAAATACACTTTCCTTTTAGATATTCACCCCTCGTGTGTTATGGTAGCCCAGAACCCCATGCCTGGCCCATGACAGACACAAAGTGAATATTTGTTGAAGGGACAAATGAATTACCCAGAGCAGATAATGTGTCCAGGATGAGAAATTGTGGGTGACTTCTTTCCTTTGTGTTTTTTCTTTGTTACTGTTTTGTTACCGTGTTCGGGTGCTATTTTCTTCTTCTTTTTACCCATACTCAAAGACTCAGTGGTCTGTCTAAAGCCAGAAAGCTAAAACCTCCCTGTAGCCCAATATTAGAGAACAAAAGCAGGGAGCCACGTGCTCTTGGTTTAGCGAACGCCCAGGCCTCCTTGGTCTCCTCCTCAACCGTTTCTTTTCTGCAGCCAGCTCAAGACAATGTAGAAGCAGAGACTGACATTTTATGAGACACTCTCTCTGCTCATTTTGCCCTTCTCCCTTCTGGCACAGGGAATGTTGACAGAAGCCACACCAGAGGCTGGGCACTTAAAGGTGAAACAGATCGCCTAGTCTTCTACCTGAGAATTCCTTCCATCCTGCACAATACTTAACCCCATTTGAGCTATAGCATTGAACCTCTGCAAGGTCTAGCTCAGATATAGCAAACAACTGCCTGCCCCCAGTTCCCCACGTACACACAGAAAACATTGCCAATAGATTGTGCCTCTCTTTACGCATAACATCAGATTCCTTCTAAACACAGCTCTTCGGGCAGCTGTCGCCCTCAGTCTAACAGGGCGTGTGAGATAAAAGCCATTTCCATTCCTTATCTAGCCTGTGTTGGAGAATATACCTTTGTCATCAACAAGCATCTACTGAGCTCCTAATATGCACAAGGGTTGACAGTCTAGGTGTGGATTCAGGGAAGACACAGTAAAAAGATTGAAGGCAGTACCAGGGAGCAGTACTGAGGGCCAAACGCAGGACGGATTAACACGCTGCAGGAGTTCAGAGGTCAGTGAAGGCGTGTGAGGGCTCCGAGAAGGCTGCTGAAGGGAATCAGAGGGCAGGGACCCATGGAAGAAAAATAGAAGTTGGATAAGTGGTGAAAAATTCAAACCTAAATGCTGGGAGACACCTAGGAATGTCTGGGATATCTTCAGGGAACAGAGAGCAAATCAATTTAGCTAATACCAAGGTCACTCGGGTGACATTAAGCTCAAATGTCACTTCCTCGGAGCAGCCTTCCCTGACCAGTCCAGCTCAAACAGGGGTTTGTTTTTCTTCATGGTCAGCTAGACGTTGAGCTCCACTAGGACAGAGACCGTCTTTGTTCACGTCTGGGTTACCACGCCTGCAACAGGGCCCGGCACACAGTGGGTGCTCAACAGTAGTTACTGGATTAACAAAGGGACCAAGGGTTTCTGTAGGGGAACCTGAAGCAGCTCAATATCGAGAAAAACGTGGGCTCAATTTTATTGCCTTTGAATGCCAAACCTCAGGACTGTGGCCTATGGGAAAGCATTCCAACAGTTTTCCCATCCAGTTCCGTCGAGGGTAGTAGGTCAGAAATAGGAATTCCAGGTTCAAATGCATTGTTGGATCTAAACAAATTGTAGCAGATTTCTTGTCTGTAGTCCTTTCACCTCTACATCCCATTATGGATATCCGAATGTTTCCCAAGTATTAACCTATGGCACTTTTTCCTTTCTTTTTATTTTTTAAATCTATTTTTTTCCTTTAAATATATTACACTGGAATTAGTGTTTTCTTGAAGACACTTTGGAAAATGGAGCTTCAGAAGCTTTAAATATGCTGAGAGGGAGGTTTATGAACGGGCAATGATATTTTAGGAGGATTAATCTGATAGGACAAGTGAGGAGAGGGGACAGACCTGAAACCAGGAGCCCAGTTTGAAGATTTCAGCAGGAGCCGCGCCCCAGACATCATGCCGCAAAGGCGATGTGCCAGACACTTCTAGACAAGGGGGATAAAGCGAGAAACAAAACAGGGTCTACCCACCACGGCAGGGTGAGCCTATGCTCTGGTTGGCCCGGGACCATCCCAATTTCTGTCTGCTGTACCCTCATAATTATGAAATGGTGTCATACTTATTCTCAAAGTTGCCCTGGTTTGGATAATAAATTAAACGCTCACACAACTCATAGAGTTATATTCTGTAGAAGAGACCAAGAGGCTAGCCCACGTGAGACCTTTGTGGAAACTGGACAAAAGGACAGAACTCAGGTGCATAGTCAGTCAAGCACACATCCCCCTAGAGCAGGGGTCCCCAATCCCTGGGCCATGAACTGGTACTGGTCCGTGGCCTGTTAGGAACCAGGCCACAGAGCAGGAGGTGAGCGCTGGGCGGGGAGCGAGCAAAGCCTTATCTGTATTTACAGCCACTCCCCCCCATTGGATGACCGCCTGAGCTCCGCCTCCTGTCAGGTCAGCGGCAGCATTAGCTTCTCATAGGAGTGTGAACCCTACTGTGAACTGTGCATGGGAGGAATCTAGGCTGCCCAGTCCTTATGAGAATCTAATGCCTGTTGACCTGAGTTGGAGCTGAGGCACTGGGGAGCAGCTGCAAATACAGATTATCATTAGCAGAGAGGTTTGACTGCACAGAGGCCATAATAAATCAGTTGCTTGCAGACTCATATCAAAACCCTATCAGTGAGTAACAAGTAACAGTTAAGCTGCATCTGGTGGCAAGCTATAAAGCCACTCTCCTACTCCCCACCCAGGTCCATGGAAAAATTGTCTTTCACGAAACAAGTCCCTGGTGCCGAAAAGGTTGGGGACCGCTGCCCTGGAGCACACTGGATACTGACAGGCCCTTCTAGGAAGCTTGGTTTAGAAGGCAGAGCTCAGCCTGGATTTCTACCTCATCTGTCTTACTGTATATAGAGATTTGCAATCAAGCCATGGATTCAGGAACGATTCCAAAAGGCATAGAGTACCTGGCCCAGGCCCCTTGTTCAGTGAGCCACTTGCATAACCATCAGTTGATGTCCTGGAGATCAGCAACAAGCCAATGAATATATAAGTGCATGCAATGCTAAGCAGTGGAAAGTACTATAAAGAAAATGAATGTGGGTGCTGTGGTATGGGAGAGCAGCCCCCGGGACTGAGCAACACGGCCCCTGGGAAAAGAAGAGCTGCGTTAGAAGGGGCAGCCAGCAAAGACCTCTCTGTGAGGCGGTAGACCACTTGCCACTGACTGAGAAAAGAGGAACCGATGTGAGAGAAGCATCCCGTGGTGGGGAGGCGGTCACCATGACAGGGCGGTGGGCTTTGGGCACTGGCTTTGAGGAATGAAGATGACTTCAGGCTTTCGTGCCTGAGGAACTAGGAAAATGATGGTCCTGCTCAGTTCTGCCCAACTTACTGAGCCTGCTGTGAGGGGCGGTGCAGGTGGAACACCCCAGAGAGAGAGGCACAGTCCCTTCTCTCGGGGAGCTGACCGTCTCTGTCGGGATTTCCCAACGCACATCTGGTTGAGCACCGGCTGGGTGGTATGCTAATGGACGTTACTAGAAAAAGTTGCTCAAATGTTTGGGAAATGCTGCGGTAAGTCGAATTGAGCAGGTTTCTTTACTGGAAGACTTCTTGGAGCTTTTGCGAGACTAACATGCTTGGTGAATCTCACACAGGAAACAGAGACAGCAGCCTGTCCTACATTAGCTGCTCAGAGACATTTTTCTTCACACAGTATATTGGGTGACTAGTGTTCCCCCAGGCAAAACTGTCCTCTAGACAAGTGCCAGATGGGCCACAGTGGAAAGCAGAGTCAGGTCAGGGCGATGGGGAGGCAGAGCTGGCGGAGACAAGGGAGCCCCAAGGAAGAGAGAAGGCTCCCCCTCTGTGCGGGCCCAAGTTGCCACAGGGCAGACCCACCTGCACTGCTCCACGGGCCTGGCCTCTCCCAAGCGCCTGTGGTAACCTCTGAGTCAGCCTCTCTCGGGACCAAGTTTAGCCTCTGACTAGCTAAAGTGGCTGTCTGACTTCCCTGAGCCTCCACTTACCCTTCTATAAAATGAGGATAAACATATTACCCTCGCTCTCCCGGGTGGCACGAGGCCCTGGTAATTACTACCTGGCAGGGTGCTGAGGTGCGGACAGGCTGTATCTGACACATTTCTCCTCGGCTTCTCCAGACACCACACTGGCCTCCACGGGAGGCCCTGGGCCCATCCGCCGTCCCTGGCAGCTCGCTCAGCCCTCAGCAACACTCAGGAAGCAAGCAGGTGTCTCTGCGGGCTCTGTCTCTGCCTTTTATAGCTCCCAGGAGAGCAAGAGACTCCCCTAACCTTCTGCTACCACCCTGTGGGCATTGTGGAGGTGGGCGACCCACCTGCCGGCTGCCAATCTGGGACCCTGCTGCATCTGGGAGACTGCTCAGGGCTGGGACACCCAGAGGAGGTGTCACCTCTCTGGAGGCAGCCATGCGGTGTCCTTCTCGCTGAGGAGGGGGGGCCCCCCCAACCGGGGCCCTCTCGGAGCAGTGTGATGACGCCGGCAGAGGACCCGCGCCCAGCCCAGCCCAGCGGCACGAGTGAGCAGAGGTAGGTGCTGCGTGTCTGCGTGTGCAGGGGGGAAGGAAGAACAGCTGGTGGGAGAGGAAATGCAGCATCTGGAAGGGGGCAGAGTTAGGCTTGCCCCAACCCTTCCACCGCGGAGGGAAAACGGTGCCTTCTTTCAAGTGCCAAGGAAACCTGGAGGCCTGGCCGTTCTCTTGGAGAGTCACGCAAGCAGCACATGGCACCGTGGAGTCTAAATGGCATTCCCTTGGGACAGCTCTGCAGGTGACCAAACTCATGCCTGGCCCTGAATAGAAGGATGGTAAAGGAGTAGTTGTTGGAGCTCCCTGTGTGATTTTGAAATGCCAGGGAGGTCACCTGCAGAATGGGATCATAATAACGCTATGCTCTTTCAGTTGGCAGCCGGGAGGACAGGATTCATTGCTGTGTGTTGGACCTTTTCCTGTGAACCAGTGTTCATTTTAATTCACACGTGGATTATTTGTACCGATAAGCCTTCTCCTCAGCCCAAAAGTATCCACTGAGATGGCAGGCTTTTGCTACCATCCTTGGTGAAAGTCGGCTACTGGAAAATGCATAGGAGAGAGTGGAGACTTGGCTGAACCTCCAGGCCCAGGCCATGGAACATCAGTTTAAAATTCAGGCCTCTTAATTCCTACGAATCGGTGGGGGGAGCAGAGCTAGTCCCAAGGGGGGGATTCGATTGAGGGGATAGTTTTCAGCCCCCACGTTCTCTGAAGCCATGGCTGCCTTTAGCCCCGGTGTGTTACAGCGACTTGTCAATGTCAGGGGAGTTGTGCAAAGAATCTTCGGCACGTCGTTAACCTCATTCCAAGGTGTAATTAGCCTTAAAAGGCCTCTTTGCTGCCTCCATTCAGCATTACATCATAAAGAATTAGGTATTTTACTACTTGCAGGACACCAGGAACACTTTAAAGAGTTAATTATGGCTCCCTAGAGCCTGTCCCCAAGAGCCCAAGATCCAGGAATGAAATTGTTTATTTTCAAGTGTTAGTCTTCAGGACAACACTCATTCCCGGAGACTTCCTCCTTGGAATCTGAGCTTGACACTGGTTTGAAAACAGACCCACCAGGGTCTACACCGTGACTGGTCGGAGGAGGTAATTCAATTTGGGCCCTCCTCCTAGCGTTAGCCGTGTTTTCACAGATACCATCTGCACAGCGTCAGGCAGAACAGAGAACCAGGGAGTGCTGGAATTCCACGTACCCTCCTGGGTCCGTGGGGCGAATCCAGCTAAAGCCGTTGGTAATCTCTGAGCTGGACAGACCAGCAGGGTGGCCAGAGTTCAAAGGGAGTTCAGCTCTAATCTGGACGTTACATCTGAGTCAATCTACCCATGCAGGCTCTGAGGACATTATTATCAGTCAAGTGTAGTTCTCGATAAAATAGTTTTATTAATCGGCGTCCTAAGGGGACGGTTTATCTGATGGCTGTGCATGACAGTGGGGGAGTGGGGGGACCTGTGCTGTGCGGGGTTGCTCTCCCGGGAGGACGGTCTGCGAGGAGGAGCATGGCTGCGAGCGGTCTCCAGGTGCTGTGCGGGCTCAGTGCGTGAGGGACGGCATATCTGTGAGGGCAGGGTTGGCCAGCGCGCATGTGCATTTGCTCAGGTTTATGCAGCTGGACTTGAAATGATCCTTGTTTCTCCACCATGCCTTGGATGTGTCATAATTCTTTTCTCCCCAAAATTGACTTTTCCATGTTTGTGCTTAGCTGGAGTCTGTTGAGCTTTCCATCGCAGATTCCACCTCGTTAGCCACTAATTGTCAGCCAAATTTTCAAACCTCGCCTCCAGACCTACCTTGGGTTGTCTTAAGTGTCCCCGACAGTAAACCACTTGGTCAGTTGTAAGGGTGCTCCTCTGTATTGTTTGCCCTGGTCTGAAGCCCATGCCACTCACCTCTGGGCAGGAGAAATGAACTCCTTGGGGCCCAGGCACTACACTAAGGTGTCCCCTGTAAAGTCACCGGTTCTGATTTAAATGTCATTAAATAGCAATGGTCAGGTGGGTGTCAAGTAACACTCCAAATCTGTTAGGTCCCCCTCTCGAGAGGGGTTGAGCAACTGCCCAGAGACAGTGGCACAAGCACAGAGCCAGCCTGGTCATCGCTGCCCAGCCCCCCATCTCCTGGTAGCATTGGATACCCGGACCAGCCCTTGCTCAGCACAGCCTGCATCTGCTGGCCGATTGTGCAACTCACTGCTTGCTTTAGCTGGAACACTTGACCTCAATTGATTATTTCCTCCTTCAGAAGGCCTTGTGAAAAACCTGCCCTCTGCCTTAATGCAGTGGTACTACCTGAACTCTGCCCGAAGTGACAGCTGCGGCATGGGGTGGGGACCACCTGGAAACCAGAAAGATCCAGCAGCTGTTTTCCTCCCACAGAGGCAGGCGACACCCGTGTTTTTATGGGTGTTATGGAGAGGTGAACCCGCCAAAGCCCCATTCATAGGGCATGTGTGGAACTGTATGTTTATGGTCATGTGGCAGATCTGGTGGCTACTCTATAAAATGAGCTGTTGAGATTCCTGGATCTTCTAGGCTCCCAGAAGGACATATTGGATCTCAAAAAAAAAAAAGCTTGGATGATGGAATGGACATGTCATAAAAGTATTGCTCCATTTACGATAATTAAGGTCTATTTGTCGAACATAGTGTCCTTCTCCTAATTCCCGAGGTTGATAAGCTTTTGGTAGATGCCAGATAAGAGACTGAAAATGAACAAATGGGTGGAAAAATATCTGTGTGCCAGGTGCATACACCTGTTTTATTTCAATTAATCTAGTGAGCAGCTACTATTATTCTCACTTTGCTGATTAGAAAACTGAGACTTGGATGAGTTAAATAATAATAAAGAAGAAGAACAAGAACAGAACAAGAAGAAGAAAAGAAGGAGAAGAAGAAAAGGAGTCATTTGTTGAGTATTTAATATGTGCCAGGCATTGAACTAAATACTTATTACATTATTTCATTTAATCCTCACCAAAACTCAATTTATTTTACCCAGGTTTTTAGATGAGGAAACTGTAGCACAAGGAGATAACTAGCTGGCTATGATGGTATAGAGATTTGAACCCATATCTATCATTCTCAAAACCCAATGCTCTTTTGAATACTGGTTTTTCTTTAGCTGCCGTCTTATCTGGCTTTTGTTCCTAGCACCACCATGGCCATCTGTTTCATTATGGCCTCATGTGAGAATGTTCAGCTAAGTCCCATGTCTCACTGGTTCTGGGGAACCAAAGAGCTAGCTGTCCATACAGAGTGAAACTGACTCCCGCCCATCTCCCTTCGCATATTGCAAAGGGATTAAAACACCATTTTGTGAAAAGAAATGCGGGAGGGAGTGATGTCCAGAACCAAAGAAGACAGCTGTCCTCACTTTAACTCCAACAGCTCAGCAATAACACCCCAAAATGTCGACCTTGGACACACACCCGGGGGAGTGAAAACTTCCTAATTGGACCTTCCCCATGTTTGCAAGTTCAAGGCACAGATGAGTCTGTGTCGACGTGACCTCTTGGTGAGGATGGGCAGCTTCCCAAATCTGAGGGCTCTCCCCTCAGAGGTATGAGTCCCAGGAATCATTGGGTTTCGGTTAGGATGTGACGACAACCTGCCATAAACTGGTAAAGCAGAAAATGGCAAAATCATGATCGACCGAAGCTGTGCAAGAAGCTCAACACCCAGATTCTTAGATCATTCCGTGTTTCCCAACCAAGACCCTTTCTCCAAATTAGGTCCCGCACAGAACCAATGTCAGGACACTGCAGTGTGTACTTGTGACCTCGGCACTTTTTAACGGCAAATTAAACTACGGGAGAGAGTGCGAGAATGCCAACCATGGTAACAATATTATTTTAGAGCTGGTAGAAGAAAACCAAGCAACAATTTCCATGAGAAATAACAGTATGATCCTGGAAAAATACATAGCAAAAAGAGAGAGCAAAAGCCATGTTTTCCACCAAACATGGTTTGGTGAAAAAATGTGCTGCCCAGACAGGTTGGCCCCTGAAGCACAGAGAGGACCTGAGGCCCCCTCAGACTTGAAGTCCCCATCAGCTGGCTGGAGACCTTTCTTGTTCACAGGGGCTGCTGCCCCAGGTACCAGGATTCAAAACTCCGGGACTGCCATGGGGTGACATGTGGAAGACTCTTGCCAACCCTCCGTGAGCAGCCTTGGGCCACCCCACACGCATTTCCTTCTCCCACGCACCTCCAGGTCTCCTCAGGTTTGAGGGGCCCTCTCCCTTCGGTCATCCCAGACATCCCAGAGGGGCAATGGCGTGGGCCTGGGTCAACCCCAGGATGGAGTCCTGGCTCTGCCGTTTGTTAGCTATGTGCCCCTGGGAGAGTTACTGAAATTCTTTGAGCCTCCGTTTCCCCTTTCTGATAAATGAGGATAATAACAGCCCCTACTCCGACAATGGCTGCACCGGACATGTAATAACCAAGGCATTTCAGATTTTCATGGCCTGGCTCAAGTGCCACATCCCACAGGAAGATTTTCTGACTGTTCCAGCCCCTGCTGACCTCCCTGAAGTCCTACAGCCCCTAACTTAAAATTTGGCTTGGAATTATAAACTACCTCTGACTGTCCCCTCATGAATTCTCTGTTAAAATGTCTATTACTTAAAAGCCACAGCTGCATCTTAATCTTTTTTTTTATACTTCTGACAACCCCAGCCTATCATATACATATTTTTAATTACTATACATATTTACCAAATTCACATGTTAACATTTCTGAAATCAAGATAAGCTTTATAATCTATCTGCACATTTAACATATTTTCTCCCCAAGATGATTATCTAAATCAGTGATGTATATTATAGTCAACACCATCTTCAGATAAGATTTGGTTAATTGGCAAGGAGAGAGCTGCATGGATTCAATCACAAATTTCCCTTAGCCATCACACCCTCCTGACCCTCCACTCTCCTTCCTCACACCCTTCCCCCATCCCTGCTACTCCCGTCCCTTCACCAAAGACAGGTGTTTGGATGACAACCAGCAGAAGTCAGGAGTTCAGTCTGGAGACAGGGAAGTCAGTGTGACCTCGCACATTATCAAACTACACGCAAGATCACTCCCACTGGTAGGTGAGAAAACTGAGGTTTGAATAGTTAAGTTCACCCAGCAAGGCCAATGTAAGCTCACCCTTAAAAAGATTGTCTTTAATGATAGACTGATTCATTGTCTACTGATAGCCTAATTTTTATTAGTGCCATCTCCAGATTAACCCAGCTAATTAGCTGTGGCTGGAGGGACCGTACTATTCAATACCCAATATTCCAATGGCAGCCCCATTAGTCCCACACCACCCTCCACCCAACAGCATGGGCTGACCGCGTGACCGATGTCATCCATTCCTCAGATTGTCACTCTCTGCAACTCTCTCTAAAAGCAAGCTCTCATGCCTGCCAGGGGGCTGATGTTTGGTAGGAAAACAGCTAAAGAAAATTCTGTCTTCAAAGTCCCTCCATTGAAGGCTCTCAGATCTGTGCCTTTGCACAACAATTTGCTTCAGATGTATTCAAGCTGACCCAAAGCACGAAAACTTTGATTAGGTGGACCGCCACCATCCTTATAGCAAGAAGGAAGGAAAGAAGCCGGCATGCCGTTGTGCCCACTGTTTCATAAACATTATCATAATTCAAACTTATAACGACAAAATCAGTATTTTTATCCTCCTTTTTACTGTGCTTCCGCCACCCACCGGCTTTGCCATGATGAACCGCCACAGTGTCTTAGTGCCGGGAAACCCGTGGAGACCCACTACTTCCATGAGGCTACTAGCCAAGCAGGGAGTATCAGGGGAGCCTCCTCGCTGTTGCTGTCTACTGAATCAGGGTCCTGGCCAGCAGAACACACAGCAGGAACCACTAAATGATGAGTTGAATATAGGAGACTGGGGAAAGAAACCCAAAGAGAAAAAAAGCAAACACGCACTCAGCCAACAAGAATTGCTTGAACACTTATTTGTGCTTAGGTCCACGGTAGGTGTTACAGGGGACAATAGGTTTATAATTTACCCTTGCTTTCAAGGACCCTGTCAGCAACCTGAGATGCCTAAGAAAATTGGTATTTCCTCAACTTAGACTCTGACTCCTGCAGAGGTGCCAAATGATAGCATACTGGTGAGGCTTATGGAGTCTAGTGCCAGCTGCCTAGGCTCAAGTCCTGCTTTGAGTTCTATCAGCTGTGTGATATGGGGCAAGTGTGTTATGGGGCAAATTACTTAAACTTTCGATGCCTGTTTTCTCATTGGTAATTTTAGATAATAATGATGGTACCTACCTCAGAGAAATGATGTAAGGATTAAATGGCTTAATACAGGTACAAGCCTAAATATATAAGGTGACTTGTCATTTCATTCACTCTGGGTACATGCCTGTATTGAGGGTTTCCTTTGTCCCAAGAAGCACACTAGACACCAGGGAGTCAATGAAGCACCAGAATTTCCACTCTACACTGAAAGACAGCAGAATCACCAATTTAACAGAACTTAAGCACCCCTATGTTCACAGCAGCATTATTTACAATAGCCAAGTGCTGGAAACAGCCTAAGTGCCCAACAGTGAATGATTGGATCAAAAAACTGTGGTACGTTTACACGATGGAATACTACGCAGCAGAAAGAAAAAAGGAACTCCCAGCTTTTACAACAGCATGGATGGAACTGGAGAATATTATGCTAAGTGAAATAAGCCAGTCAGTGAAAGACAAATACCTTATGATCTCACCTCTAAGAGGAATCTAATGAACAAAGTAAACTAATGAGCAAAATGGAACCACAGTCATGGAACCATGGAGCAGGCTGACAGTTGTCAGAGGGGAGGGGGAGGGGGATAACAGTGGAAAGAAGGGGAAGGTGGACAACAGTGTGGGACTGACTATGGGAGCAAGGGGTGGGCTGGGCGGAGGAGGGCAAAGGCGAAAATTTGGGACAAAGGTAATAGAATAACAATAGAAAATTTTAAAAAAAAAAGAAAGATAGGCTGCACCTGTGATGCCCTTGGGACCCACAGATCTTGACCAGAGAGAGAAAGGTCCTTTCTGAGGCCAGTGCTGAGGCCAGAGCAAAAGGGGAGGGGCCAACTTGAGCTCCCATGTCTATGGTGTGGTTTCAGTGTTGGGCAGGCCTGAGTTCCACCCAGGCTTGGCCACTGCCCATCTGGGTGACACCTAGCAAGCCCAGAACCTCTGCTTCTTCATCCTAAAAGGAAGGCAGAGATAGCTACTTCCCAAGGTTATTGTGAAAAAGAACTAAGGTAAGACAGGGGAGTGATTCTAGAACAATGCTTGGCGCATGGTAGATGCTCTGGGCATGTGTGATCCCCTCCTCCCTGTCCCCACACAACCACCCCAGGAGCACGCAGAGACTGGTTAGCATGGTGGTTGGGAAGAAAGGCTCCAGAGGCAGGCAGCCTGGGTTAAATCACTTGCTCTACTGCTGATCAGCTGTGTGCCCATGGGCACCTCTGTGTGCCTCAGATCTTTTACCTGTACAACGAAGGTAGTAGGTAACTCCCTCATCAAGGAGTTATGAGAATTTGGTGTAACGAATGTATTAAAGAACAAGCTGAGGCACATAAAAATTTCAGCTCTTTATTTGAGCAAACATTGATTCCATCTGGGCATCACCAAACTGGAAGTGGTTAGGAGCACTCTGCCAACAAGAGTTAAGGAAAGACTTACAGAGCAGCCATGGAAGCAAAGCAAGGAAATTGCTTGATTGGCTAGAGCTTTAGGCCATTGCCTAACTTGGGAAAGCCTAGTTAATTGTGATTGGCTGTTTTTAAATTTCATTTTTTCAGTTACAAGTGCATTTACAATCAACTCTGGCTTAGGTTTCAGTAGGCTACCAAGGCATTAGAAGCAGCAGAGGCTAATGGCCTCCTTGGTTAACTACGTTAGCAAATGCGACAGGCCAGCGCGAGGTAATAGGGTGCACACTTAGGGCGCTCAACACATCCCAGGTTTTGAACTCATTTAATTTACCCAACAACAGTAGAAGAGATGTATTCTTTTCCCCGTTTTATACATAAGGGGATTGGAGTATAAAGATGTTAAATATACCTTCTAGTCTCACCCAGCCAGCAAACGGCAAAGCCGGAATTTGAACTTAAGAAGTCTTTCTCCAGAATCTGGCCTTAGTCACCAGCAGTTCTCATGTCACCTGTTGTTAATTGTGTGGCTGAGACACCAGAAGAGGAGGGGGTAGGCGGGAAATTCTGAAATACTCCATTTCTTCTGCCTGCCTCTTCCCCCTCCCCAACCCCCTCCTCTTGTCTTCAACTGACACACCTAATACAGTTATTACAAGCTTAGTGTTTGATATCATCCATGATCTCCACTTCAATCAAATTTGGGTTCAGGGGGATAGTTAGACATAATTAGAATCAAATTCCTCTTTTATTTTGGTTTTATCTTAATCACCCCTTTTATGCACTGGTCCGGAAGCCTGTAATTTCCCAGACAGGCACTCAGAGATGCCATAGTGTACATTCAGAGCCACGAGGCAAACAGAGTTTGTTGTCCTACACACCCACTGCCAGAAAGCTTTCACTCTGAAACATTTCAACCTAGACAATGTAGAAAAAATATATGTAATTTCTCCAAAGACTCTTCTCTAAAAACAATAGCAGAATAATATGTTTTCCTCGAAAGTCTCTGTACTGAGGAGAATGTATGCATGCTTATATGCAAACATGAGAAGCATTTCAGAAACCAGTGACAAGATGGAAAGCGCCCAACAGCAGTGAACGTGGTCCAGAGGACCGTCTCGGTGCCCCAGACACAGAGGAGGAAGAGGCAGATCACAGAACGGTCCAGCTTAACAGAAGCTCAGAGACCAGCTTAAAGGAATCTCAGAGACCAACCAGCTTAAAAGAATCTCAGAGACCATCTCATCTAGTTCTTTGCAAATTCTTAAGTCCAGATTCTTTTGTTCAAGTGAAACCATATCCTGAAGATTTGTAGAAAAGCTGAGATGCTCTTATTGAAGCAGGGAGGAGAGGCCTGGAGCTAACCCACTCCACTCCCACCCTCTCACCCTCAACAGCCCTTAGGAGGGCTCTGGGGAACCCCTGGGGGTTCCTTGGAGCACAGTTTGAAAATCACTCTTCTAATCCAACTTCCTCCTTTTCCCTCCAGAGGAAAACAAAGTCCAGAGAAGCCACTCGACTTCCCCAAGGTTCCACAGCAAGTCAGCAGCCTAGGCAGTCAGTCCTCCTATCTTTCTTCAACAATTTTTCCATGATGACACCTGAGTTCTCTAATGAACTGCCTTTTGTTTCTCCGTACTGTTCGTGTTTTTGTATTTGTATGTTTGTCCCCGTGCCCAGTGTTCCCGAGAAAACCTAACAAACCAGTCCCTGCTTTCACTCTGAGCTGGGAGCCTGCACATTAGACACATATGCTGGCTGCCTAAGAGAGCTGGAGGCCCAGCAGAAAGGCAGAGGGTCCTCAGTGCTGTGAACGACCCGGGACACTATTTCCCAGCCTCGATTAGGTTGAGTTTTTACTCTCACGGGAAAGTCCCAAAAAGCGGGTGGTTCTTAGGTAGACAGACACCTGAGAGCTGGCAACCAAGTCAGGTCCTGCCTCGCAGCTGTGGGCTCCCTAACTCTCTTCGAGTCTCCATCGGTAAGGCGCGGGGTGGAGGGGGGTGGAAGGCCATCACATGGCTCATTACATCAGAGACGTTAGAAGTTGAGTAAGTTACCGCATTCAATGCCCTGTTGATGTTTTGAGTGGAAAAGTAGAAGAAAGGCCCAACAATGGTTCTGCAAGCTGGTTACCCTCGCCTGGTCCGAAGGCATATGGTTGGAGGAAAAGGTAGAGAAGGGGGTTTCTGGCTACCACGCTCCATCAAGGAAAAGGCTATGAACGTAATTGTTAACAAAGCGCTTCTTCATCACTTCACCTGCGTTACCTCATGCAACCCTCACAGCAACCCAGTGGGGAGGTACTATTATCCGCATCAGAGTGAGGAAGCTCAGACAAGCTAATTAAGTTATCCAAGGTGACACAGCTAGACAATGATGGACCTAGAGTTTGAATCCAAAGCTATCCAGCTGCAAAGCCTGTGCTCTTAACCACTGCCCCATCCTGTCCTTCCCCCTGGCCACAGCGCGGGCAAAGGGGGAGAATGACCTACTACACAAAATGCAGGACTGCACCAAGCCAGGAGGGAGCCTGCAGAGACAGGCACCAGGGCTGCATCTGAAAACTTCCCCTGCAGCTTGCAGGAACGAGAATCCCCAGCCAACACGGGATGGCCAGATCGCACAGCTCCCCAGGCAAGAATTCTCAGCTTGTTTACTGAGTCCCCCAGGCCAGGAGGGAGGGTGGTGAGCAGGGCACAAAAGCAGGATAAAGGTAAACTTTCTGCACGTGAGAACCATTCCCCCCTCCAAGGAGCGTGTCACACTGCATGTCACCGTCATCAAAGGGGCTGTGCGTAAACCTGAAAAACCAAACGGACCTGTCTGTAGGTGTTACTTATATCACAAGGGCTACAGGTGCCTTATTTCCACTGTGCGCCGGGGCTGGGAGCGCCTGCCTGCTCTTGCCTTGAAAGCCTCCTCTTTGGACCTAGTCAGCGCTGTTGTCACGTAAGCGCCTTTTCTTTTGCTCTTTTGGATGACTCGGAAGGGGTGTCAGGGCTTAGAGGCTTGGGCTGGGGCCTGGGTCTGTGCGTCGCTGGTCTCCAGCTCCAGGCTGCCAGCCCTCCCGCCAGTTCCATCGTTGTCGCAGGGCCTCCCGGGAGCCGCTTCACTGGGATTTAACAACTGCTTGCCTGAGAGCCACATTTCTGCTCCTCGGGCTGGGTAGCCACCCTGCCCCCCGCGGCCCCCTCTCCTTCGAGATCACTTGACCAGGCCAAGGGGAACCGAGAGAGAACGTGGGCAGGCACTCAATTCCCCACTCTTCCTGAAGCTGTCTTTAGGAAGGAAAGCTGAATTTTACACCGAAAAAATATTGAGCTTCAAGGAGAGCCCACCTTCCCTGGCTAAACTCCTTTCCTCCTTGGCCTGCTTATAGATCCCCCCTGATATAGAGACTATAAACTGCCTCATTACCACTTGAGGCATTTTTTCCGAAATTCGTCTGTACATAACAGCTTTTTTAAAAAGACCATTTTGCCCCCTCACACCACCTTAGCATAGAATCTTTCCAGAAAATCAATGGTTAGGGGTTTTCCACTGTAATCTCAGACCTTTCCAAAGACTGCAGTGCTCAGGGCCCAGCGTGTGCTGGGTGGAGGGCTGGCTGCCGGGGCTTGGGCGGGTGGGAGCGGGTGAGGGTGGGGGTGGGGTTCTTGTTCGTTCGCCCCCTGCTGGCAGCTCCTGGTGGCACATGCTCCCTTCTTGAACTGAAGGCGGAGGACCCACCTTCAAGTATGCTAAGAATTTTACAATCTGGAACGATGTCCGAGACCATTAGGTGTAACTCCCTCACTTTACAGATGAGGAAACTGAGGCCTAGAAAGTTAAAGTGGCGGCTTCGTGTTTTAGTCTAAAGACCCGTGGAGAGGGGCCGTTTGCCCCTCTGAGTGAAAGCTGGATTCTGCGACTTCGTGTTTTCTGTGACAATGCGTATCGTGACCCAAGGCGTTCTCAGCAGGAGTTTCCACGGTTTCGTTGCCTTCTTTCCTCACCAGTCCCCCATGCGGCAACCTCTCAGATGCATTGATGGCGACTGGTGTTCCCCCTCTGGAAGTGAATACATGTGTGGTGCCCAGTCCTCGGCATATACTACCTAATTTTATTAAATCCTCAGGCAAGTCTGAGGATTCCTTGTTAAAAATCCCCACTTTAGAGATAAAGTCAGAAAGGTTCGTTGATTCTTATATACCACACCTGGTATGAAACAAAGAGTTTGGCCGGCCGAGTGGTAAGAAATGGGTCCATGTTTCGTACCTGTGGGGACAGAGATAGGATTGAACCCCCAATGGCTTTAATCCAAAACCGATGAGCTTGCACTGGAGCCCACAGTAAACTATGTGGCATTCCTTCTACGGCTCTTTGCAGCACCTTCCGAAAAACAGCAAAAGACAAAAAAACTAGCAAACTCCCTAAGCAAGCTCAAGGAAAATGAGGAATCGCTTGGCAAGACGTCAGCAAGGCAGCGCTCACAGCTGCCCTGGTTTCTCCCAGAAGAACAAACACTCAAGCACCCAACCCACAATCGTTAGCAGCAAGTGTCGAAATAGTCCACTGGGTTTTCCTTCATGTGTCCCTTCGTTTGGACATCCAAAGAACAGGAAATTGACCCTGCCTTGCCTGCAGGGCTTGGGGCCCTGGGGACATTCTGTTGTCACTGAAGCTTTGAAGGAGGAAAACCATTTTTCTTCCCAGTGAACTGCTCAGATGCTGAGACCAGGGAAGGTTCTTCTTGGCCCCCTTCCCCAGGGTTTACATCCTGGTGTCCTGGTTCTGCCCGGTGATGTTTTGGTGCATAAGCAGCCAATGTGTAGATGCTTAATTGGGTGAATTTTTGGTCACATGCCCAGAGTGAAGTTGATGCTCTCTGCCAGGGTCAGGAAGGAATTTTCCTCCTCTGACCAACTGGCCAAGGCTGGGTGGTTTGCTCCTTCCCCTCTCTCTCTGGAAGGCTGAGCACAGGTGCCTGGTTGCTCGGGCCATGGGCACCACACCTGCAATTGCTGCCTCTGCCTCATGCGGGGTGAGAAGCCCACAGGCCTGTGCCTCTGACCGTGCGGACCCGCCCTGCGCACACTTGGTGAGTGAGCCGGCTCTCAGAAGGGGGAGGAAGCCCCTGGAGTCATCGGGGACCTCAACCTCCATGCCATCGCTGTCTCATTGTGAAAGGTACCTGTGGCCAGCCTTTCTTGTGCATGGAAGGGAGCCCACCTGCTTCCTCCCCCTTGTGTGGCTTGTGCTCGAACCTTTCCTCCTCATGAGGCAGCAAGAATGTGGGGGGACTGATTCTAACAGCTGTGGGGCTGTTGATGGGTCTGTGGAGTGAGGGGCCGGAGTGCTTTAAGGGGGGTGGCTAACCAGGTAGAGACTACCCAGGATCCACTGCAGAAAGCAGTGGGCCTAGGAGGAAAGGGAGAAGAGGAAAGTGGGTGGGCCTTCACAGAGATAAAGTTTAGCCTCTGTTGGTAGTGGTTTGATAAGCTTGCCTGACCGAACTATCCAAATATAACCAACATCCATGAATACGTGGGTGCGTGCACAGGCTGGGATGTGCCAGCCCAATCGGGTGGGTGCCAGAAGAAAATCACGGAGCCAGGGCACGGCCTGGAGTCCACCTCGTCAGTGTGTTCATTTAGTGCATGAGGACTTGAGGCTTGTCAGGGTGCAAGAGGATAATCGTGGCTCCCAGGCCAGTGCTCTTTCCATAGTGTCGAACCAGCAGAAACCAAAAATGTGTGGCTAGCACAGTAGGCCCAGGACCTTCCCTGTGTACCTCCACTTGTCCTGCTGCCGACTCTTCGCCCAAGTCAATGCTGCTCAACCATTTTTTCCTTAGTGCCCCACAAGGAAGCCTTTTTAGATCATTTTTTCTCAATCATCTCCCCACACCTACCCATGAATTGTTAATACCATAGAAATTCTGCAAATCGTTCATGTACAGTAGCCCTTTGGAGGGTGGCGAAACATAATAACATCTAGGATTTTTTATCTCCCCTCCCTGCCTCCAGGAACCAGATTTTTTCCCTCTGGGGTCAATGTCACCCCCATTGGGAGTGAATGGGCTAACTTCGGGCCTGGGCCTACCTGTCGCTGGGCCTCCATGTCCTCGCTGAGAAAGGGGGCCCCAAACAGCTATTTTTACCCACCCACCCTGTTCCACCTACATTAAAGAAATCTTAAGAGCTAAAATGTTCAGTTATTGCAAGGACCCTAGAGGGCCTCAGGAGCTGAGCTACTGAATACAAAGCAGCCATTATTCCTGAGTACTCACACCTAGAGCACGCTGGCTAAGTGGCCAAGGTCTTCTGTGGGGAGCCCAGAGTTAATAATATCCCTCCTACTGCAAGAGCAAAGAAAAAAAAAAAAAAAAACTCTCTGCTGCTTGTATAAAAGACATTTTCCCCAAAAGCAAGAAATGATTACGGAAGAAAAACAGCATAATATGCTCCTGAGTGAGAGAGCCCTTTAAAAAAACAAAAAGAAAATTAAATGGATATACGTGTCATTGGCAATAGAAAGAATTACCAAAGGGAATCAGATACATGTGGTATTGTGTACAAAACTAGAGAGATTACAGAGCAAGTGAGTGGGCCATGTAACAGGGGGTGGGGGTGGGAGGTCTTTAAGTGAGATAAATATCCTATTTATCAAAAATATTCCTAATTTTCATAGGGCCAAATTTAATTTACCAATCAACTTTTGAGAGCTGTTTGTCAGGCGTAGATGAGAGAGCGCTCAGTCTTACTGTAGTGTTTTGTTTCGGAAGGATTTCTAACTGATGTTGAAGACCTGGGGGCAGTTTTCTGCTTTCTTCCTTGTGGAGTCCACTTCTCCTTTCTCTGAGCCCAAGATGAAGGTCATGGCCAAGGGCTGCCCTCCTCTTCCTCGCTTTTCTGAGCCTCTGACCCAGAAGGGCAGGGGGCGTTTTCACCTTGAATTCTCACTTGGGGGAACTTCCCTGGTGTGGACTCCAGAAAGTAGAAGGGGCTTTAGGCTCCAGGGGCTCTGCCCTTTCTCATAACCTTCTACCCCCATCCTTCTGCATCCTGCCTCCCGCTCTGGATATAAAACCAGTCGATCCGTGGGAAAATCAGAGTCCAAACGCAGGCAGCCTTGACCTCTGTTTGATACAGCTCCCAGGGGTAGATCCTTGAAAACGATAATCCACCGGGAGGGTTAACCCTCCCTGCACGCATCTGGAAGGAGGTTTGGGAGGGCGGGAGCCGGGTCTGGGGCCTGTCCCCGGATGGCACAGACGGGGCGCCTCCGTGGGAGAACGTGAACTCAGTTGTTCCCCTGGGTCAGGAGCACAGTTGTCATGGACATTGGACAGTGATGAGGACGCATTGGTGGGCAACAGGACCATGAGTGTTTTTAGAAAAGGAAGCTGATGGGCCGAGAGTGAGAAACTTAATGCTACACACAATGTCACATTGCCACCAAGTGGCTCTGTGACTTTAAATGAGTAATGCAAATTCCCTGGACCTCACCTTTCTCACCTCTAGAAGGACAGCGTGAGGGAAGAAACGATGGGACTAACTCAGTGCTTTCCAACACGTGGTCCTCACGCCGCTGGTGAAACACACCCGAGGCGAAGCTGGTCGAGCGTAGGCAAACTCTCACCAAAATCAAGAATATTATGTCACTACCTACATAACTGTTTAATACG